>SNQJ01S0013690.1:0-14728 GCA_010110895.2 Picea sitchensis | reverse complement strand
ACACTACATACCATACAACCACTCACATGACTCCTTTTGAAGCAGTATATGGACAGAAGCCACCTTCAGTTCTCTCCTACTTACCGGGTACCTCGAAGGTCCAGGCGGTTGACCAAACACTTACAATCCAAGAGGATATCCTTCGTACCCTTAAAGAGAACTTGGCCATGGCACAGAATAGAATGAAGCAGCAAGCAGATCAAGGTCGCTCGGAACGTCAATTTGTAGAAGGGGACCAGGTGTTTCTGAGACTGCAACTATATAAGAAAACTTCCCTCAAGGAAGAGCAGTGTCATAAGCTAGCACCCAAATTCTATGGCCCTTACACAGTTCTCAAGCATGTGGGACAAGTTGCATATCAGTTAGCTCTTCCCAGTCAATCGAAGCTACATCCTGTTTTTCATGTTTCATGCTTGAAGAAGGTGATTGGAACCAGGTGCCAAATTCAAACCAACCTTCCAAAGTTAGTTGAAGAAGGATCCATTTGGCTACAGCCAGAAGCAGTTTTGGACCAGCGTGAGTGTCTCCTGCGTCAGAGAACCATCAAGGAAGTGCTAGTACAGTGGAAAGATATGACTCCAACAGATGCCACTTGGGAACCAGCTACCATTCTGCAGTAGTTTCCACATCTCAAGCCTTGAGGACAAGGTTTTTTTTAAGGGGGCGGACATGTTAAGGTCCTAACCCGCACATAGGTAGATCAATGTATTCGGATGTAATAAAGGTCAATATTAATAAGGCATTTCAATAAAATATAATAAGGCGGATGTAAGAAGACCTAATAGAAGCTTTCGCCTCTAGAAGGATCTTCCTCTAGATGCTTCTCTTAATATACATATTTAGTACAAATAAGGGGCGAGGGTATGTGAACCCTAGCTTGGAGATTATTGTAACAGAGTGTTGCTCGACTGGAGGTTGCCCCCTCAAAGAGGCCTGTGAACATTTATTTCTGAATCAAAATGCTTTTCTATTGCTATTTCATATATCATTTCTATGTATTGTGAAGATTATGCAAGATATTTTACTGTTATTCTTCCATTTCTAGCATTTTATTTATGTTCTGCATATTTTATATATCTGGTATCTTGCAAATTCCCCCTTGTATTTCGGGAGATCGGACTTCGCACTTTTGCAAATCCGTTGATCAAGCACCTTGTCTCAAATATCTTAAACCTGAAAACAATCAACGCTGACCCTTCCTCTTTCTCTTTCGGACTTTTCCTTATCGGGATTTCAGCGGTCGCAGTGTCAAGAAACTTGTTCCCATGATTCCCGAAGCCCGATTTTCTGAAATTCTAATGCGCTCACAAGGTTGACCTTTCAACGCCCCTTTTCTTCTGTCGGGACTTCGGACTTCATGATATCGTGAATCCTAATGCAAGGGACTCGGATCTTTACCCCACGAAAACCCGAAATGGTCAATGGAGTTTGACTCCGTGTCGATAGTACACCACCTGTCTGTCTCACTAACTCCTCTGGCCCCACACCATCCTTTTAACTCTTCGCGACTTCGCGATTTCGTGAACTTTAATACCAAGTCTTCAACCCTTGCACTCACGAAATCCCGATAGGCGATTTCACGAGTGATCCAACAGCTCCTGGATGACTTGGATCGATGGCTCTGCCTCTCCTGAGCTTGAACCCTTGAAAGTATTCACCGTAACTTCCTTTCTCCTCCGTGAGATCTGATGGCTCCTGGGACTTCGCGGATTCTCCACAGAGAATTTCGACCATCCGTTCTTCCTCTGAGAACCTCTGCACCAACTAAACAAAGTGTCTCTCTCCGCGGAACTCGTCCCCCCTGTGGTCCGACGTCGCTACGCCTTCCTTTCAAACTTTCTAGGTACTTGGCCTCATGCCTTCCTTCGACTCCTTCGAAGGTTCAAATCCTTCTGAACTTTCTCACGACTTCAAGTCTTTCAAAAAACTCCTGCTCGCACTCCTTGTGGTGGACCTTCAAACACTCTCAAGTGCTTGACTCCCTTCGACTCTGCGCACAACCTGTAGTAGCAGTCTCTCAATACTTCACCCAGATTCGCAACTCTGAGACTTTACTCAGCCTGCGCACTCCTTGCATGGCTCATGTGCCTAACTGCACTTCAGTGTGAATGAGAACAAAAGATATCCTATCTGAACTCTCAGAGACAAGCCTCTGAACCCTCTGTCAACGCACTCCTTGCGGACAATTCAACTGCACTCCTTGCAGGAACTCTTGCCCAGATAGAGAAACAATTGAAACTCATTTCTCTTACTCTCTCTCTCTCAGATTTCAAACATTCAACAAGAAATCATTCATACATAGCATAAAAGCAATTGCATGACAGAAAGAGAAAAACATTCATGAGCATAACATTCAAGGATGCATACACAGAGAATATATGAACACCATGAGTCTGAATCACAACTTTCTTATATTAATTCAGAACTTATGTACATGGAGTCTGCTACACAGCTCTCTCTGCTTCTCCTCTATGCTCTTCATCATCATCATGTTATAATACACAATGAGGGTGTCTATATCCCATTTCCCTCTCTCATTCTAACTGTCTAATCTAGAATTGAACTCTATCTACTTGCATTAACTACTATAAATGCCTTCTACCTACTAAGGACGAGAGCGGATCGCTCAAGGTCCGTTTACATTTTACAAGTGCACCTCCACTTGATGTTTCCATTAAATGTTCAAGATATTTCAAAAATTGTGTTGGGCGCTCATCCATCTGTCCTTTGTCTCAGTGCTGGCTCGCTTTAGATGATCCTGCATCACATTCAGGTTGTGAAATTACTACACATTTCTTCCTATTAATAATTTGGGCATTTCAACACTACAGTATTCTTCAGATCAAAGTATAACTTTGCAGGAGTAAAAAAAAAATTGGGCATTTCAACACTTCATTAGCACCATTATTTGAGACCTATCCCATTGGATTCCTCTCATATCCCTTATCGCAGTCATACCTATCATTTTCAGAATTTTTTCCCTTGGACCCGACTCCCTTCCAACACCCTTATTTGGGCCTTACCCCATTGGGTTCCCCTCATCGTCCTCATCATTGTGATATACTTCACCCATAACCCATTTTATGTGTGGTCCCACCTGTCCCTTTTAATTTTCCCTCTTCATCATGACCCACACCCATAGCCAAGACTTAGAAGCTCGCTTCAATTCCTTTTCCTCTAATTTCACAGAGACCCAATAGGAATTCAGGCATCTCAGTTCCAATTTTTCCACCATCAATAAAAACATGCATTCCTCCATAGACACCAAAATGGAAACCATCAAACAAGACCTCTCTACCCATATTTCATCCTTCATTAACATGATATGTGTCAGGCTGAAAATATTTGTCGATCTTCCCTCCTCTGACCCACATTTGTACTCTGGATGTGAAACTTCCTCTAATTCCCAGACTTTTCATCCCCATCACTTTTATCATGGCCTATGCCTTCCATGTGTGGATGTGAATAAATTTGATGGCTCAGATCCCATTGGCTGGGTAAATCAAATGGAACATTATTTCTCTTTGTATGGCATTACAGATGAGTTGGCAAAACTATGGTATGGTGTTCTCCATCTAGATCAAGAATGTTGGAAATTGTGGCAATGGAGAAAAAATGCCTTCCAAGGGTATGTGGCTTGGACACAATTTGTGGCAAAGCTTTATGAACGCTTTGAAACTGACACCAACCATTTAGGTCGTTTGAAAAAGTTGAAACAATATTTCATAGTGGAAGACTTTATAGCCTCTTTTGAGTGACTGGATTTCCGTACAAAGGGCATGTTTGATGCTTTTTTCCAAGAATGTTTTATCAGTGGCCTCAAGGATGATATTTGTGGCCATGTCCTAATGGATCGGCCTCAGATTTGGGTGGAAGATACTAACAGAGATAAGGAATCACAACAAGTTTTCTCTTCTCAAAACTTAAAACCCTCCTTTATTCCTTTCCCTAAACTACTCACTCCCACTCCTCCTTCCACTCCACTAAAGATATATAACCTTACCAAGGAAGCAATGATTGAATGCCAACTCAAAGGCACAAGTGTAAGGAACAAAATATTTTTATGGCCATCTCTGAGGATGTTTTGAAAGACGATGTTGAGGCCACCTTATGGTCGAGTCACCTGAACCCACTAACATGACCCCACCCTCCGACCATCCCAAAGTTGAACCGGCCATTTCCCTGAATGATCTCACTAGGTTCTCTGCTCCCCAATCCCTCAAGATAATTGGTTACATTAAGCATCGAAAGTTCATCATCCTTGTTGACAGTGGAAGCGCTCATAATTTTATTCATTGCCAAATTTCCCAAGAAACTAAGTGCTATATCCATGTAGTCAATAATTTTCAAATCATGATTGCCAATAGTGGGTCCATGAAATTTGGGGGGCGTTGTGAAAATGTGTGTCTCCAAATTGGTCAGTGCCACATGAAATCTCATATGTTTTCTATCGAAATGGGTAGTTGTGACATTGTGTTGGGTGAAGAATGGCTAAGGAGTCTGGGTCCCATTATCATGGATTTTAAGAAATTAATCATGCAATTCAATCAGGAGGGCCAACAATATAAGTTCCAAGGCATCACTTTTGGTTCCTCAGAGATCATTAGTTCCCATCGCATGGAAAATATCTGCAAAAAAGGTCATGCTAGAATTATTTCACAACTCCATGCCATTCATTCCATTCATGTCATTCATTCCACTAAGACACCCTATGTGTCGCAGGACCTCCAATCCATCCTCTGCAAACATAAAGTTGTTTTTTCCAGTCCCCATGGAATTCCTCCTTCCTGTGGTGTTCATGATCATTCCATTCCCCTTGTCCCTCGAAGCCTTCCTCCCAATGTTCGTCCCTATCATCATCCCTTTTCCCAGAAAAATGAAATTGAGAAAATTGTTCAAGAATTTCTAACCGTAGGTGTTATCCATCCTAGTACAAGCCCCTAATCTTCTCCTATGGTCATGGTCCTTAATAAAGAAGGCTATTGGCACATGTGTCCTGACTTTTGTGCCCTCAAAAAACTCACCATCAAAGATGAATTTCCCATTCTTGTCATTGATGACCTCCTGGATGAATTGAGTGGTGCCCAGTTCTTTATTATACTTGATCTTCATTCTAGCTACCACCAGATACGTATGAACAAGTAAAATATTCGTAAGACTACATTTTGAACTCATGAGGGCCACTATGAGTTTTTGGTCATGCCCTTTGGCTTGGGTAATACTCCCTCCACTTTCCAAAGCCTCGTGAATCAGGTCTTTCGTCCTTTTCTCCACCATTTTGTCTTAGTTTTCTTTGATGATATCCTCATCTATAATAAAACCTAGACAACCCATCTTGCTCATGTGGATCGAGTTCTACATATACTCTCTCAGCACCAATTTTTCCTCAAACAGCCTAAATGCTCTTTTGGCGCCTTGGAAGTTGAGTACTTAGGTCATATTGTTGGCAAGGCATAGGTCAGGGTGGATCCTAAAAAGATTGAAGCTATACAGGATTGGCCTTGCCCAAAGACTCTCAAAAGCTTGCGTGGATTTATAGGTTTAACAGGATATTATCGCAAGTTTGTTAATAATTATGGAAATATTGTGGCACCACTCACTGCTCTCCTTAAAAGTAATTCTTTCACTTGGACTCTCATAGATGATCGAGCCTTTCAAAACTTGAAGGTGTCCATGTGCACACTCTAGTCCTGGCCCTTCCTGATTTCACAAAGACCTTTGTCCTAGAATGTGATGATTCTGGGAAAGGAATTGGAGCAGTCCTTATGCAAGATGATCGACCTTTGGCCTTTACCAGCAAACAACTGTCATAACAACATTTGGGCAAATCAATCTATGAAAAGGAAATTTTGGCTATTATGTGTACAGTGGATATTTGGCACCCTTATCTATTGAGGTAGTTCTTCCAAAGTAAGACAGATCATCAAAGCCTCAAGTATTTTCTGGAACAATGCCCTTCCTCCCCGACGCAACAAAAATGGGTGACTAAGTTATTTGGATATGATTATGAAATCATTTACAATAAAGGAAAAGAAAATGTGGTTGTTGATGCACTTTCAAGAAAATATGAAGATGAAGGGTCCCTTTTTTCCCTCTCCTTCCTTGTACCAAATTGGCTCCAAGTTGTTCTCCAGGAATGGATACAAGATCCCAAAATTTTGCATCTAATCCAACAATTGCAGACCAATTATCCAGTTTCCCCAGCGTACTCTTGGAACAATGATGAGCTTTTCTACAAAGGTCATTTGTATTTAAGTAAACAGTTACAACTGAAATCCACGATACTTTCTGAGCTTCATGCTACACCCACAATTGGGCACTCAGGGTTTGCCAAAACCTATGACAGGGTCAAATGCTCTTTTTTCTAGGATAGTATGAAACAAGACATTCACAATTTTGTGGTAGAATGTGATGTTTGTCTACGCAAGAAGGGAGAAACAGTCAAAGATCTGGGCACATTACAGCCACTTCTGATTCCACCTACTATTTGGAGGGATATCTCTATGAATTTTATTGTGGGATTACCTAAATTGGGAAATAAATCAATCATCATGGTGGTCGTTGATCATCTTTCTAGGTATGCTCATTTCTATTCTCTTCAACACCCATTTATTGCCTCCATTGTGGCTCAAATTTTCATGGATCGGGTCTTCAAACTTCATGGAATGCCTCATTCTATTGTTTCTGATCGAGACCCCACTTTCACTAGAAAGTTTTTGCAAGAACTTTTCAGGATATAGGGCACCCAATTGCATCTCATCATACCTTATCATCCTGAGACTGATGGTCAAACATAAGTTGTCAACAAGTGTTTGGAAACATATTTGAGGTGTTTTGCATCAGAAAGGAAAAATCAATGGGCTCACCGGTTACCACTAGTTGAATGGTGGTACAACACTTCTTACCAATACATCTAACCACATGACTCCTTTTGAAGTAGTATATGGAAAAAATCCACCTTCATCTCTCTCATACATGTCGGGTGTCTCAAGGTCTAGGTGGTTGACTAAACACTTATAGTTCGAGAGCCTATTCTCCATACCCTCAAAGAGAATTTTTTCATGGCCCAGAATCGCAGGAAGCAACTGGAAGATCAAGGTCGCTATGAACTTCAATATGCTAAAGGATACCAGGTGTTTCTTTGACTGCAAACTTATAAGCAAACTTCCCTCAAGGCTAACCATTGTTAGAAACTGGTTCCCAAACTTTATAGTCCTTATACCGTTCTCAAGTGTGTGGGACAGGTGGCCTATCGGTTATCTTTTCCCATTCATTATAAGCTCCATCCCATTTTTCATGTCTTCTTCTTATAGAAGGTGATTAGAAATAAGTGTCAAACTCAAACTAGCTTTCCCGAGTTGGATGAATAAGGATCCATCTAGTTGCAGCCACCAATAGTTTTGGACCAGTGTGAGCGTCGTCTATGTTAGCACACCATCAAGGAAGTGTTATTCCGGTGGAAAGATACAACTCCAGTAGATGCCACTTGGGAACCATCTACCATTCTGCAACAATTTCCTCATCTCAAGCCTTGAGGACAAGGATTCTTTTAAGGGGGAGGACATGCTAGGGACCTAACCTCCCTAACCCCTCACGTAGGTAGAATAATATATTTCCATGTAATAAAGGCCAATATTAATAAGTCCTAACAATAAGGAAGAATAAGTCAAATGTAAGAATATCTAATAGAAGTTTTCGCTTCTAGAAAGACATTCATCTAGATTGTTCTTTTGGATAGACATATTTAGTATAAATAGAGGTAGAGGGTATGAGAAGTATTGTCTTGGATATTATTGTAATAGAGCTCTACTCTGTTGGAGGTTTCCCCCTCGAAGAGGCAAGTGAGAATTGTTATCATTAATCAAGGTGCTCTTTCTGGTGTTATCCCGATATTATTCTGGTATTGTTCTAGTTATATCATTGTTGTTCTACCATTTCTAGCTAAAATATTTATGTTTTGCATACTATTTAATATCTAGAATACTACAATAATGCATAATTCATGCTAACTTTCATCCAGATCAAAATGAATAGCCAAGTTGGAACCTTGTTGCAATAAAAGAGAAAACATTCATAGTTTGACAACTATTCATGTTTCCAATAGGGTAGGGCTAGGGAGAAAGCTTTATTCTTCTTCTAGATCAACTGGTTCCCCTAAATCCTCATTATAGGTCTACAGACAATGGATAGGTTCACCTGTAGTTGGCCATCATTTGGACCAAATTTTCAGGGGGAAATCCCTTCGACCCCAAATATTTAAAGTTTCTTACCTTCCCGAGGAACACCATAATGGGAAGGAATATCATGTAATGATTTATTTTGACTACAGAAAATACAAATGTAATGGAAATGGAAAGAGTATGGAAGATTTAATCGAACAATCATGTAAGTAGGAATTACAATAGTCCACCCTCGAGTATTTAAGAAATACAATGTAACAGAAACAGAGGGGGGGATGGAAAGACAAAATTCAATGTTGCATAACTCTTTATCATACTCAAATTTGGATTGGGAATTTCTCTGCTTATTGTTGTATTCCTAAAAATGAATTATTTCTTCAAAGGAGGATAATAGTAAGCACCTTCATGGTTCATTTATTTAATAGTGCATTGTTGTTGATTGTCTTCTACAAATGTTTTAGTTTGTCATTCTTGTCAATTGGCATTTGTAGGAAATGATTATAAATGAATTATGAATTCAATTACATGATGAGCATGCCTATTAATATCTATATGCAAACAATTATGTACTATGACTTGATTCTACAAAATAAGAACTACTTATGTTTTTCACATTAAATTATAGATATGTAATTAATCCTTCTACTATTAAATAGGGATGTAACTGCTCTTTAGAAATAGGATTGCACTTCCATATTATAAAATACATACATTTCGGATTTAGTCTAGCTCTAATGACAAGTCTCTCTACGACGATCAATTCATTTACTTAGCGGCATTCAGGCCCATATACCGGTGAAGGTTTATATTCAAACGAGAGTGGGTCTTATTTGGGACATATCATCGAGTAATTCTCATGAATGTCGACGTCGATAATTTTCCCCCCATCAATAGTTTCTATGCTCCATTTGAACTTCTTACAAATCCACCTCATCCAACTCATCGACCTTTTGGTCTTGCATCCTCTCCTAGTACAACCCTCATCTTTGGATTTCCTATTGGCATCACCTAGGTATTGAACAAGTTAAATTTTTCTATTCATATGTCTATTTTTTTTACAATGTTGATTTTATGCCTCTAATTGGTTTAATACTTGTTTTTTGCAACCATTGAAAGGATTACGTCATTGATCACCCCCACCATTATTTTAGAGGCAATTGGTTGGCCCTTCTAGTCCCATGATAACTAAATTTATTATTGCCTCTTATGTGATATATCCTACCAATGTTGTAGCTATTTTCATAACATCTACCATCATTGCATCATCCACCGTTAAACCAACCATTATTGAATCTACCAATTTGGCCTTAGAGTAGGATTTTCAATCTATGACTCTATCTCTGATCTAGGAAGGACAATCTCCGACATTGCCTCCGATTTTATTGGTTGGATGAAAAATTTCATGAAGTTGTTTTCATCCAAATATGGATTACATTTTAGGTGTTAGAATTTTTCATAAATTGATTGTGCATAAATTTTTAAGGGAAACATCAAAGCAAGTCTTGGGTCTAGGAGGAGGACATTTCCTACGAAACGTGTCATATCTTTTACAAGTTTTTGTTATATTGAATTGTAACCTTATTGTGTAATTTCATTGATATTTGAAACAATGGAAAATAACTTATAAATTTTGTTTCATTTCCAAACTCCAGAAATGTGCAACAATCCTCAATGTTTGTAACATCAATGTTCTGCCAGCACAAAGAGGTGGAATATTAGTTTTGAACATACCTCTCGTAGTGGCAAAGGTGGTCGGAGACAATAAATGCCTATGTTTATTATTTCCACCATCTGTGTTTTGTACTTTGGGCCCTAGTTTTCGTTTTGTACTTTGGTCATGAGTTTTCCATTGGGCATACATTTCCATTGTGTACTTATAGACATGATGGCACATTGTTTTCTCAACCTCTCCTCAACCTCTCCTATCACCTATCTCCCTTTAATTCCTCTTTACTGGCAACCATTTTTCTCTTAGCACCCAACTCTCCACTAGTCAACCCACTTTCATTCTTAATATTCTCATTTGAAGATTTATATATTGTTGGCATACCCTTGACATGTGTACCAACCAATGATAAAAATTTCTTTCTTGATATTTTAATTGGTTTGTGTGTCTCTTTACATTCCTTACACCCTTTCACTTACCAAATCATCTTTTTTATTGCATCATTATATCATGCACCCATGTTATTCTTGGTGCATTGAATTCCCTCTACGGTGAATAACCCATTATCATTCGCACTCTTTTTTGTTACACTATTTTTTCCTCTCCTCTTGTTTCTTCTTCTACACACAACCTTATATACTCACTTGTGCATCCCTTTGTGCTAACATGTTTCAATTCCTTGGTTCATAGTCTAGATATTCCTGCATCATTCATACACCCAAAAAGTGCACCGCTATATTTGATTTAACATTCAAATAAAATTATTTTTTTGCAAAATATCACTTGTTAGAGCTTTGATTTCCTCATAGTACACCAAATTGGTGAATCATTTTAAATAAGGAAAATTATGTCTATCTATAGAGAAGGCATGCCATTCAACAATGACATACAATGTCTTTACGCATTTCTAGTATGTTGAATAACATGTGATTGAATATGATCTATTGATCTCAAAAGTGCACCATTGCATGTTGTTTAGTATTAAAATGAAATTATGCCATAAAATAATGCACTTGATGTTGCACCAAACCCAGTGTGAAAATTTTGTGAAGATACATTGCAACCAACTATAGAGAAGGCATGGCGTTAATTAGTTTCATACAATGATTTCATGACTTTGTAGTATGTCAAGTAGCATGCAACATAATAGTGCTCTATAGGACAAAAACATGCACCATTACAAGTGGTTCACTATTCAAATTAATTTATGTTGCATAATGTTATGCTCATTGATGCACTATATTGCATTTTATTTATAAATTTGCACTATAATATGTCATATAATGGGTCATACCAAATTTTTATTATAATTAGAGCATTCAGGTATTTGAGTCAAATATTTGATGTTTTGGCAACAATTTGGTATTATAGGTTTTAGAGAAAAATATACATGTCATGTAAAACTAATCCATGAGACACATATTTAAAATGTATGTCATGGCATCGAGCCACATGGAAATGTTAAACATAATGTTGGGTCTTTTTGAAGAAATATTTGATGAAGTGACAAACTCGTACCTAGTGGCACAACAATAAAGACGTATATATGTTCTTTGTTACATTAATTTCCCCCACGACATTTCAAAGTGTAATTTGAAAGAAAAGATTCCACTTAAGTACACATTATTGACTTGGGATGCTACCAGTTGTATATGTTTTATTTCATACCCTCACCTTAGATAATAAGTGACATATTTGAAGATTTTCATGTCAACCTCCTTCCTCCCAAATTCATATTCATTTCTTACATGCATGCACTTTCTCAGTAATTTTGCTCCACTGCACTTGGGTCATGTCCCATCTAAGCAATGTTTTTGATAATATGTTTATTCCTCTGCCCTTATATGCATGATGCTATGAATAAATTTAGTATATGATTTTAGAGGTAGTATCGTTGATCATTAACGCACAAGGGTGTTATGCAAAACATGTCAAATTTATATATGTGATTCATAATAATAACCATATTAAATGTGGCATCTAAAACAATATCTGTTACATATTGTGTTTATTTGAACATACAAAGGATTTCATTTAGTGAAATTTTTTTGTCCCAAGTTAAGTTCTTTTTTCTCATTCTTAAATATCTCATATAGTTATGTTTGTGTCATGTCAAGAAATTTTTTAATGTGGGGTTCATTGTTCCTTGAACCCCTTCTCAAGTTTAGTACATCCTTCTGGTTGGAAGAAGGCCTAGTGTTCTTGTGCTAAAAATTATGCACTAGTCCCTTAACTGCTCCAATTAGCTTCATGTCATAATGAGACAACCTACCAATAAAATCCCACAAATCTAGTTTGCCTACTATGTTGAGGATGTTTCTTCTAGTGGAATACTTTCGAAGGGTTTTGACATTGCATTTAATGCGATGAGATGCTTGTTTAAGAAAATGACGATTTCTTGTGATCTTGCAAACAATTCATTGTGAAAATACATGTCGAGATGTATCACCATCTTTCAAATGAGTTTTCTTACCATTGTATGAAAATCATCTACAAGGATTATCACAATATGATTTCTTGTTGATTAACTTCAACTATTTCAATGTCTAAATTTTTCCTAAAAACAATCAAAATCCTAGATTTTAACAAAGACATAAATAACTAACATTTAATTGCATCATTTATGTATTCAAAATACTCTCTAATAATTTTATATTATCAATAATGAATAGTTCAATTAGATAACTTACCTTCAAGGGATGCTAGTCCACTTTCATCCACTTGAATGTGTTAAAGAGTTGTTTGGGGCATGCCACTTAGTCTAGGTAAGGAAGATGTACCTATATTATGGGACTATTCACTTCTTTGTCATGGAAAAATGTATAATTTATTATCCCTTCAATAACTTATGGGTCAAATTTGGGAGCAGAGTGGACATGATCATGGATATTTCAATAATTTATAACAATTCAATAAGAGGTTGCACCATAAGAACTTCATTGAAAGATTGTGCACTAGTTGTCTCTCTAATTTCATCCTTAGTGTAATTAGCTCGAAGAAAATCCCTCATCATTTTCTCATCGACAACAATTTGTCTTGATGAAATAGTCATTGGAGATTCATTAGATGTCAAAATTGGATTGGCCTCTACTAAAATCTTTTGATTTGTTTGCGATGATGGAGAAGAAACAACAATGGCATTGTTGTGGTAGAATTTGGATTACCCTCTACTAAAAGACTATGTTTTTCCATACCTAATCTTTCCTTTTATCTTCCTTCATTGACATTTTCACTCAAATACACTTTCCTTGAATACTTTATTAATTGATTATGTTTATTCTCCATGTTCACATGGATTTGAAACAAGAAATATGAAATATTTTCCTTCCAGTCACACAAATATCATAAAAATTGTTTAAAGTACTAGTTTTTCATGGACGATGTTTTTTAACCTACAAACAACATCAAATATTTTGGAGAATTTGGGTGGCGCTTTGTGCCATTTTTTTATCTAACAAGAATGTGTACATGTTATATAACATGTGCATGTTAATAACCTACATGTGTTCTATAGCATGTGTGTGCTCCTTTTACAATGGATAATACCCTATAACCTACCAAAATATTCACCTTAATTCTATGAAACTTAATCCATAACTCTATAAACCTTAATCCATAGCCTCTAACACCTAAACAATATCACCACATAGGGCCTCTATGGGAAATTCCCAGCCTCTAACTACAAATATGGGTGCCACCCATAGGATATGCACAATAGGTTTTGGTATCAAGGTCTTTAACATGTTTGGGGACTATATCATGGCCAAGGGAGGAAAATAAGGTCCTTAGACCTAAAATGAAGCTTCTCAAACTCAATGGACATGAAAAAGGCCTCAACCACCATTCACATATCCCGTGTGGGGTTTCTTACCTCCTAAGAGATATTTGGCACTATTAGTACATTTTGGGCCTCTATGTGGGATATTTAGCACCATTAAATCATTTTGCACAGTAAAAATGAGTCTCATAGCCTATACTATGGCCAAGGGAGGAAAACAAGGGCGCACAATAAAAATGAGTCTCATAGCCTATACTATGGCCAAGGGAGGAAAACAAGGGCCTTAGGCCTAAAAAAAAACTTCCCATGATTAATGGCCATGAATAAGGCTTCAAGCCACCACACAGGTCCTCTCTAAGGGAACTATAACCTATAGAGTGATATTTGGTGCCATTAGTATGTTTTGGGCCTCTATCATGGGTATTTGGAAAAAATAGTATGTTTTGCACACAAAAATGGGTCTTGAGGCTTATACCATGGATAATGGAGGAAAGTAAGGGTCTTAGACCAAAAATGAAGCTTCCCTAGCTCAATTTCCATGAAAAATGCCACAAACCACCACAAATATCTTCTATGAGGGATCTATGGCCTCCATGTGGAATATGGACACTGCAAAAGATTTTTTGAAACACATAGGGAAGTCAAGCTATTTACCATGGTTGAGGGAGGAAAATGAAGATTTCTCATGCTCAATGGTCATGAACAAGGCCTCTGACAAAGAATATGGGAACTATCGGTATGTTTTGCAATATGTAAGAATGGGTATCATGACCTTAACCATGGATAGGGGTGGAAAACAAGGGCCTCATTCCTTACAGAAATATTTATCATGCTTAATGGACATGAAAAAGACATATGCCTAGGAATATGGGAACCATTAGTATGTTTCTCAAAATAAGAATAGGTATCAGGACCCAACCATGTTCAAGGGAGGAAAATAAAGGCCCCATTCCCTAAACACATATTTCTCATGTTGAATGGCCATGAACAAGGCCTCTGACTAGGAATATGAGAAACATTAGTATGTTTTTCATCATAAGAATGGGTTTGAGGACCCCTACCATGGTTGAGGGAGGAAAGAAAGGGCCTTAGACCCTAAAAAGG
>SNQJ01S0013689.1:169377-201950 GCA_010110895.2 Picea sitchensis | reverse complement strand
GCAACATATTTATAGATTTTGTAACGTCGCAATTCCGACGTAAAAAAGTCCTAAGTGACCGTTGGTATTTTGACTTGGTGAACATACTAAGGTGATCGTTGGAGGGGAAAACCTAGTTTCCAAAACGTCGCAATTGCGACATACATTTTCACAAACGTGGCAAGAGAGACGTTCCAGTGGAAAACATGGCAAGAGCCATGTTAACATGGCAAGACCGACGTTAACGTGGCAATTGCGACATACATCTTCACAAACATGGCAAGAGAGACGTTCCAGTGGAAAACATGGCAAGAGCGACGTTCTAGTGGAAAACGTGGCAAGAGCGACGTTAACGTGGCAAGACCGACGTTAACGTGGCAAGAGAGATGTCAACGTGGCAAGAGCAACGTTATCGGGCAACATGAATTTTTTTTTCAAAAAATTCCTCTATTTTGCGACAATATGGACAATTTTGTCCATAACGCCGCAAATAAAACGTCAGAATTTTTACAATATGTAGTAGTGTCTAAGGTCCCTCAGGGTCTTTCCTGACTGTTAGATATAAGTCATTTTTATTCCAGCGTTGACTACTCTGGGAGTAATGGAGTGTTGGGGAGAGGGAACCCCCAAACACCGAAGTCACGAAGTGAAAAGGATCGCTGATCCCAGGATCATTTGGGATCCCCTCCGACCGTTAGAGCTAGACCATGGTCAACCTGACGCTAACTACTTTGAGAGAAAAGATTAAGTTCGATAGTGGATTCCCCAAACACCGAAGTTAAGAAGTAACAAAGTTCATAGATCTATGGATCTACATGGACACATCTCGACCATGATGATTAAGGAGTGTTGGGAGGCTGCCAATCCAGAGTGACGTGGCATGCTGACATCACCCAGGGTGACATGGAGCTATGCTAGATGTGCCACATGTCACCTTAATTGATTATTTTCACAGATCCTATGTGCCCATTAGAACGTGACACATGTCACCCATTGATGGGGCCACATGTCATATATGCCCTTGGCCATGTGTCATTCCCCTAGAGCATGCTCGCTTGACTAAAATTTGGTGGAGTACCCGGGACTCCAAGAGTTCAGGACTTCAGGAAGATTGGGAGGCTGAAACACTGGGGTTAAATTTTTCAAAGGCCTAGACCCCCCTGTCCCTATCTCTGCATATAATGCGTCTCCACTTGTAAGTCTGGACCCTTTGGGAGTTCAAGAATTCAGGATTCCGGGGGAATGGAGTGGTACGTTTGGACGGGTTGAAATGGGTCGAAGGCCGAATCTACGTGGAACGATTTCGAGGTCCTTCAGGAGTTCATGATTTCAGGACTCTGGAGGATATGCGTGTCAAAAGAAAAATGGGCGTTCAATGCCAAATGACGAATTTCCCTTAAGCTTATGTTTTAAACGAGGATGAAGTCTGGTCGTTGGATGGAATTCCACCATAGATGCAGGAACACGGGGAAATCTCTGGGACTTCATGAAACTTGGGATGGTACAAATGATATGGACCTACGTGGGCACCACATGGCTCTTAACTAATAATGACTGAAGAGATTTTGAAAAGTGTATGTCCTAGTCCAGAGCTCCAATCTGAACAGGGTAGTAGCTATTAGATAGATATTGATGAGCATAAGAAGATGAAGATCCCTGGGGAAAATATTCGAGATGATTAAGGAAAGTGAAATTTTTATGCCCCATCCCTTTAAAGGGTACTTAGGGGTTGGGTGTGTTACAAATTGGTATCAGAGAGGGGAACAATACTTAGCCTGCTTGGGCTCATGAATGAGTCGCTTAAAAATATTGTTAGAGAAATTTTAAGGGTAACACCCTACCTTACCCTTTTCATAAGAGACCTATTTAAACCACTGTTGAAGAGAGAAATGGGACTTTATATTGTTGTTATATGTTTTGAAAGTCTGAATTATGTGTTGTTAGTTTTCCAAATAAAGAAGTTTACTTCACCTTATAAATTGTATGTGATCCCAAACTAGTAGGTCATTAACTAACATAAAATGTTTTATAAATACTCAAGCAATTAGTGGATAGCAGGAAAATTGCAGTGTAAAGGATGGTGAGACACCAAGAATTGGGGGAAATCTCCCACAATCAAGAGGAATATTCTGATGAGAGGAGGGCAGTCTAAACCCCTCCATATTTGGATGAAACCATAAGAAGACTCATGGAAGAATTATAGAGTTGCAAGGCTGGCAATGAAAGGCTGATAAAAGAATAAGAAAAACAAACTAAAATTAATGTAGTCCTACTACAAATCCTATCATATATACAAAGGAAGCTGCAACATGGACCAACAACCAGTCAAGTGGACAAACATTATACTAAGAAAACTCAAAGTCCACCTGAGATAC
Source organism: Picea sitchensis (assembly GCA_010110895.2). Taxonomy (NCBI): domain Eukaryota; kingdom Viridiplantae; phylum Streptophyta; class Pinopsida; order Pinales; family Pinaceae; genus Picea; species Picea sitchensis. The sequence continues at coordinate 199,596 of SNQJ01S0013689.1, read as the reverse complement.
GAAATCATGGTCCTTAAAGTGGCCATACAAGGATGAGCACATCAAAGAAGGCCCAACATGGAGCGAAGAGACACTCATCGAAAGAGTCCTCTAGTGAGGAAACAGACAACTCCAAGGAATATTCTAGTAGCAAGACTAGTTCACATTACCAGAGAAGAAGAAAGAAGAGGAAACATTCTAGTATTCATGACCCTAAAAATTTTAAGAAATCCAAACCACCCACATTCGATGGAGAAATTAAGAAGGGGGAAGAAGCAAAATTTTGGTTGCTCAGCTTGAAGAAGTACTTCAAATTCCATGACTACTCTGAAAACTTAAAGGCTTGAATAGCCATTTTCAACTTGAATGGAAATGCCTCCATTTGGTGGGAGGACCTTAGGAATGTGAAACGAATCCATGAGAAGGATTTGTCTTGGAAAAAATTCAAGAAATACTTCAAGAAGAATTATCTTTTGGAAAAATACTTTGATGGAAATACCAAGGAGTTATATGAACTCAAGCTGAGACAACTTAAAATAGATGAACATATCAACAAATTTCTTTAGTTGATAAGGTATGTGCCCTACATAAAGGATGAAAAGGTAAATATGCAACGATTTATTAGTGGACTGCCTTAGTCCTTTTGGGACATAATTGAATTTGATGAACCCAAGGCCTTAGAAGATACTATTCAGAAGGCAAGGCACTGCTATGAGAAATTCAAGAATAAGGAAGAACCTCATGAGGATTGTGTTATCACTCTGTAATTTCTCAGGCTGAAGAAGAATAAGATAGAGATACCACAAAACCACTTGGATTCAAGGATCTATCCCTTCAAGACTCAGAGAGGGATCTCTCTGTATTATTTAAATTTGTTTGGATGATATGTTAGGCTATTTATGAGGACAAAAGGTTTGTTTTTAGAGTTTTTGGTTGAGACAATAAAAATAGGTCCATTGGGAAAAATGGAGTCAAAACGTTAAGGTTGATTAAATGAATGAATAGCTGAGACAAGGTGTAACAAGGCGAGGTAATCATGTCAGTGGATCCTTTGAGTTTGTGAGATGGGAAAAGAAGAAACGATGAGGGTTCACTTCAAATGCAGAGCAGAGCTTATCTGAATTCTACATTCAACTTTCAGAAGAAAACATAAACATTGTTTTAATCCAGAGCAGGGTGTCTGAGACAAATCCTGAGCATAATCTTCTTATAAACAATAAGGAAGGAAAACAATATGAGAAACAAGAGAACTACAATTTACATCAAGAAATACTTTAGCACATAATCATGACACAAGAATCTGGAAACAAAATACCTTTGTATTCATCCAAAAAAGTCACTTATAATCCATTGAGCATCTTTAAAACAGATGGTGATATTTCCATACCATCATTCCTTTTAGGTCTAACTGATCAACCCCTAATGTAATATTACATTACATATTTTATAACTTTTGATTACATTTAGATCCTATAAATTAGGGGATCAAATCTTCTCCTTAACTGTTTATTGATATTTCTTGCAAATACCTAATTAATACAAAATCAAAATAGAGATATGATATCATCTAAAAAATCGTACCATATATCCTTAGTCTATTACAATATATGAATTTTTACCACTGAAAGGGTAAAAATTGAAATAGCTTCCCTCTGACTATGATCCAAAAGGTAGGGAAAATAAAACACAATCCCAAGAAAAGAGATAAACTTTGACTTTCTTCAAAAAACATATATAATTCGATATTAACCTTGACAACAACATATTGGAGATGTATTGGCATTGGAAAATCATCCTGGAAATCGTGGAGATCCTTGAGAAATCTATTTGTCCCGATCTATGGAGATCTCTATGTTTTTTGCTGATAACATAACTTTCGACAACTTAGAGGCCAAAACAGAGTTATTTAGCTCCCGATATCTTGGACTTGATGTTCGATAGATAATTTTGGATTTTGCAACTGCCATTAGCTGGCGAAAACTGTAACTGCTCCAGAACTTAGTAAAAAATGGTTTAGTTTGATCGTTAATCCTGCTTCATCAATCCTGGTCACCTCCTCTCATACCAAGGGCAGATTCAACCAAGGTATCAAACCTGAGGTGAGCAGTGGGTTTGATATTTTTGTGAACAATATTAAACCTCAACACTTTGTTCATGTTCTTCAATCTGCCATTTTGTTTGATAATCTTCTTGTTCTTGTGTTTTGCAGTGTCATACTTGATGGCCAATTGATCTAATGAAGATCCAATTTTGAGGGAATATTTCCTAAGAGTCTCATTTTCTTTCTTCAGGTGTCTTTCTAACACCTTGAACTCAACAATTTCCTCTTTCAGTTTCTGGACCTTATTTTGTTTGCTGACCTTCTTCTTTGATGTTGTCCCAACTTCTTCAGGGTTTTCCATTTCCATAGTTGGTGGCTCAGCTTCCATTTTTGGAGTTGGGGGCTCTGAATCAGAATCAGAATATGGCAGGTTCAGGATATTTGTTGTTGTAGTTTTTCCTTGATCCTCTGCCTACTTCCCAAGCTCTAACTTCTTCTTTTATTTCTCTGATTTTGAAGGAGAAAATTTTGTGGCAGATTTTACAGGAGACAATGCTCTTCTTTTTCTCTTACTGGTATTTGGTGAAGTCAATTCTTGTGAGGGAGTTCCTCCTTTCTTGGGCTGGAATTCTTGTCCAAAATATCCCCAAAACAAGAGAGAATCCCAAGTTTTGTTCCTCCTGTTGAGCTCTTCTAAATCTATCAACTTGATCAGACCATGGTGAAACAAACTACTGCTAGCTGTCTGAGGCTTGGCTTGAACTTTGGAAGCCATTTTGGTGAGACTCTTGAGAAGGTAAAAGGGCATATTCAAAGGATGATTATATGTGAAATGGAGGATATGTCTGAAGTGGTAGAGAATGGTTCTTCCATACCTCCCCTCACCAGTGATGTAGACCTGAATCATCTTTAGCAAAGATTGTCATTTCTCCTCCAAATAGCTCCCGAGGATATCCTTTTTCCACTTCATATTCTGATGTTATTCTTTGAGGAAGGATCTGAAATCAACTTCTTTGATTGAGGTAGTCTTAAACCACCTTTCTTCTTCACCAGGAATCTATGTAGCTTCTGCAACAATGGACTCATCAATTTTCATTACCATAGGACCAAGCTGAACCTTAAAGCCATCAAAGCTCTTGGAAAAAGCTTCTGTAATACCCTGATGATACCCTTGTAGCTTTTGACAGAACCTGTAGCATCCAAACTCCTTGAAAATTTCACAGGCCTCGGGGTGGGCCTCCAAGTTGGAAGTATCCTGCAATTCCTTCCTCAACAGGGCGCCTCCTGTTGAGCTCTTCATTACCATATTTTCTAGAAACACTTAAAAGAAACTGTAAGATTACCAAGTATCCATTGTATGTGAAGGTGAATGATGTACTCAGATGATCATGGGGGTGTGGTAGAACAGTAGGAAATGAGGATAGAGTTGAAGGATGAAGGGTTTGGGGTACCTGTTTGTAGCTTTAAAACAATCACAAACCGACCATCGACAGATTCAAAACATAGGAAGGTTCATGACCATTTTTTCAGGATCAAGTGAAATGGGTGGGCACGATCTAGGTTATGATTGCTTGATTTGAAAAATAGATGAACGAATCATAATCCCTTTTGAAAATCATATGAATGATACCTGGGATCGATTTCTGGCAGCATAACAACAAATGATGGTTTGTGTACAATAACAAAAACGGGAGTGACAAGACCCTTTTTAAACGCTTGAGATATTCGGGACTTTGGGTAGCTAGTGATATGTGTGAATAAGCCGTTTAGCTACCGAAATTTTTAACTTTCGGTAGTTAACATCTATGATATTTTTCTCTTTTAGCTACCAGAAACCAAAATTTCTGCCACAATGGGATTATAACCCAATTCATGAAAACAGATGATTTTTCCATTTTAAATCTTGAAAAATTCATGGAGATGCATTATAGTTACTACTCACCATGTGACAACACTAGGTATATCTGGGTGTTTGATGTGAAATATGGGATATACCACTAGACCATTACTCCTGAGCACCTTATCATGAAAGCACTCTCACTCTGATTAGGACAACTCCAAAATAGATGACTGGAAAAAAAATGACTATATTATAGGATCCTAACAATCTATAAGAAGAAAACTAATTCGGGATTCAAGAAGAAGGGGTTTAAATCCTCAATATTTAAGAACCAGGGGAAAGTTTCTAAGATGATCCTTCCTACTAGAAGTGTATATCAACACAATTTTCCATCTGAGAGTGGTAATAAACCCTTTGGATCATCCCCAGGTAAGATTCATAACAAAAAGAGAGAGCCCTTGAAATTTTGGGGTTGTGGAGAAGAACATATGTTGAGGGACTATCCACATAGGAAACAAAACAATAAGAAGGTCTAAAATTTCCAAGAGGCTACCACAGTCAATTATGTGGTTAGGAGCATGCCAAAAATCTGTGCAACCTTGGATAATAGACAAGATGACCACCACCATTCAACGGTGGAGTTGGAAGGTATGATTTCCAACTAACTAGTTTCTATTTTAATTGACCATGGTTCTAATCTGAGTTATGTTACCCCTCGAATTGTTGAGAAATGTAAATTGCATCAAGCAAAATATGCTAAATAATGGTTGGTACAACTAGCCAACATAACCAAAATAAAGGTAACAAAGGTCATATCAGCATGCCAATGGATTACCCACCCAAGCCACCTTAAAAATGATCCCTTTAGGATCTTATGATCTGCAGATTGGCATGGACTAGTCAGCCACCCATAAAACCAAGTTGGAATGTTACAATAAAATTTTGGAGTGTGACGATGAAGAAGGGAGAAAAATAACCCTACAAGGGATTCAAAAGCCTGTCTCAGTGAGAAAAGTATCATCCCTTCAAGTGAAGAAGTATTGTAGAAAAGGATCTCCTTTGTATGCAATACAAGTGTTGAAATATGTTGAGAACAATAAAAAAAGCCTAAAGGACCATCCCATATTAAGAGAGTATAAATATGTGTTTCCAGAAGAGGTACCCGATCTACCTCTAGGAAGAGATATGGAATTTTCAATAGAATTTGTAGCAAGAGCAGTGCCAGTTTCCATAACACCCTATAGAATGAGTACACCAGAGCTAGTTGAGCTCAAAATGAAGCTAAAGGAAATGTCGGACAAAGACTATATTCGACCTAGTGTATCTCCATAGGGAGTACCAACCTTGTTTGTGAAAAAAAAGGATGGGACACTTAGGTTTTTCTTAAAATATTTTTGGGTAGACTTCATCCTTGTTACCATTCTTGGGCTGACCCAGCTTCAGGTCTACTATGGTTTCCAACAAAACCCCTCTAATACTATCGGCCCTCCTGGTAAACCAGAAGGAAACACAACGCACAAAATGCACTGCACAGTCTCTCCTGAGATAGTTCTTATGGGTGGCTACAATGCTCAGGTGCTTGCAACCTAGGAATGAGTGGGGATATGGAATTGACCTCTGTTATCTTCATTTGTTTAATCTAAAATTCAACTTATCTTGATTAATCTATCATTCTTACTCATGCATGTAAAATAATAGATCTAACTACGTCATTCATACATTTTTCTAACATCAAATCATTAACAACAAAGGAGGTACATGACATTCAATCACATAACACATGATAGACCGTGGTTCACCCCTCCTAGGATACGTCCACAAATATTTTGCTGCTCTTCTCTCTTATTATTATGTTTCCAAAACTACAGTTCCTTGCGCATTACAACTCTCCATCAAAACAGGTCGAGATCTACAGTGAGGAGCACTAGATCACACTAGTCTCCTCATCCTATGATCTAACCCTCAAGATCTACCTTATTTTCTCTCCTTATCTCAACAACTTACAAAATAGATCATAATTACAGTCCTTCAGTCTTCAAACAACATAGTAACAATGAAAGAAAACATCACATCCAACTCCGAACCCCTAACCCAAACCTCCTAGGTGCTTATTTATACATGTATTTGTCTTATCAGCCATTACATCTTCTTACAAAACCCCTAACCCTAGAATGGTTAGGTCTTCTTGCATGTGTGCCTCACATGCTTTCATCCTCTGCATGTACGTTTACCTTGCATGTGTTGCTTTTCCTTCCAGTTGTCTTTCCCTTCTTTGTGCTTTACTCTCCAAAATTAGTCTTTATTCGAAAGTGGAACTACACCTAATAAACCCCCAACACTAATATGTGACTAGTCCTGAGCCACCTATGCACTGTGCGCCCCCTTGAAAACCTTTGATAGACTACGGAACTTGTTTTCTAGTCCCCTTCCTCATGTATGTACCTGCGCGGCATTTTCCGTAAGAGATTCTAAGTTTTGTTTTGTGAATTCCTCCTGAACCATGGTTGTGCATTCCACCCATGTTTATGCCATATTCTTCTTCTCTACCTCCAGCTGCACAATCATTTCTACTTCTTGCTCTTGGAGGGGTTACATCTGCGTATGGCTCTCTTGTTTGTGCACCTGCACCATTTTTAGTTCGGCTTGCAATCTCTTCATCTCCTAGGTTCCTTTCAAACACTTAGTGATGCCCATTTTCTTCTGCCTCTTCTTGAGGTCCTGGATTTCTACATTTATCCTCTCTTCCTTCTGGTCCCATCACTGGACCTACTAATATTCTTCTAGCATTGTCGAAAGTTGTGTTTCTCTATCAAACAATTTTGCTGATGTATTAAATTGTTTCTCCAACTATGCTAGTTGGAGTGAAACTTCTACTTTCCTCTCCTCCCTAACCTCAAGTGGAGTCATCAGATTCATATTTTTCTTTCGTTCCTCAATCTGTTGTCTATAGTGGTTGATGTTTTGGTCAATGTGATTGATTTTTTCCTCTATACTTGGACTCTCGACCTGTGCGTTGTCCAGAAGGTGGTTGTAGACTATCATCACCCCCTGTCAATTTTATCTGCATGCTCTTTCTCTTCCTTGGTCTTGAAATTTACTTGTTGGAGCATGAGCTCCAATTATTCCTTGTCACTTTTGGTTTCCTGCAGTTATGTTGCATCTTTCCTCGCGCGTGACTGCACCTCCTACACGATGCGGACTTGGAGTCTATACAATGCCTTTGTTGGTATGTTAGCCAATACCATGTCGAGTTGCACCAAATATTTCGGTGGTGTCGATTCTGAGGTTTCATCCATCTGCAACATGTTTTCCTTTTTTGACCATAAGTGTTTCCATTTGGTGCCTTTTTTCCATAACTGCCATTTTTCAAATTTCCCCCTTTTCTGACCGTTGGTCCTTTTTTCAGTGCACCGAGTTTTCCAAGTGAGCGATATGTCATTTATCCCTTGTGCATGGACATTTTGTTTTCATTGCACTAAGTCAATTTTTGTTGTAGGCAGTCTTATGATGTCTAGTGTAGTAACCCCCCCCCCCCNCATGTTTTTTTGCCTATCATACACTATATACATATCTCTTTTCTGCGCGGTAACTTTCTAAGTACTAGGAGGTCGACCGTCCCTATACAGTTTCAGTCGACTGCTATTGAACATTCCTCTGAGTTCTGTACCCCCTAAATATTTCAACTATACAACTGCCTCATCTATGACAATATTCACTTCATATGGTCCCAACGAATGCATTCTAAATTTTCCTAGGTGGTGAAGAAATTTATTATTGTCATACACCAAGACTAGGTCTCCCTCCTTGAAGCTCTTTCTTTTAGTATGTCTGTCATGCAAAGCTTTGTCCCTTGTTTTCTGTGATTCTTGGTGAAATCCTTCTAGAATCCTTTCTTCTTCCATCACCATCAACTGACTTGGCCTTTCTTGTACTGTGCCTCATTCTGTCATGTTGGTGATTGCTGCTATGCACATACTAGGTACCAAAAATTCTAATGGCACCACTACTTCTTGTCCATACACCAACCTGAATGGTGTCTTCCCTGTCAAATTTTTGCATGTAGTCATGTATGCCCATAATACTGTTGGTATCTTCAAGTCCCAATCATCCATGTTAACATTGCATATATTTTCTAATGCATTCTTGAGGATCTTATTAAAGGCTTCCACTGTTCCATTTTCTTGAGGGTGATATGGTGTACTCTTTTGATGATAGACTTCATACTCCTCAGTCATAGCCTTGATAGTAATATTGTTGAAGTGAGTGCCTTGGTCACTCATAAAAATCCTTTGGCATCCAAATGTAGTGATCACTTTATCAAACACAAAGTGTGTTGTTGTCTCTGCGCTACAATATTTCACTGGTGCTACTTATGCCCATCTCGTTAAGTACTCTGTTGTAGTAATGATATACCTTGCTCTTGATCTCTTTGTTGGTGGATTAATTGGTCTGACAAAATATATTTCCCATTTTTCGAATACTTGCAAGGTTACTTGTGGTCTTAGGGGAATCTCATCTCATCTATTAGGTTTACCAAACCTCTGACATACATCACATATATGGTAGTAATCCTTTGCATCTATGTGGATGGTCAACCACCATATTCCTGCACACATTACCTTCTGCATGGTAGATTTTCCTCGATAATTTCCTCCATCTATTCCCTCATGAGCCTCTGCTAAAATCCTAGGCCTTTCATGTTCTAGTAGACATTTTCTCAATATGTTGTCTGCTCCCATATTGTATAAGGGTCCTGCAATGAATTTATAGTCTGTAGCTCTGACTACCATATTTTTCTTCTGCACAGTGTTGAATTCTTGTGGCACAGTCCCTGTGCTCAAGTATTGAATGATGTCAATACAATATTCACCAACCACTTTGACTGAAAATAACTGTACATCAGGGAAGTTGTCCTCTAAATTTGTAGGTAATTCTCCATTAGTGATCCTTGAAAGGTGGTCGAGTCCTACATTCAACTTCCATGGCTTGACTATCACTTCAAATTCAAACTCCTGAAACAACAATAACCATCTATAGATCCTCCCCCCCAAAACTAGCTTATTGAATAGGTATTTGAGGGCAGAATGATCTGTGAACATTTTAAAATGTTTCCTGAGTAGATAGTGTCTGAAATTGTTTAGTGCATATACCATTTCTAGGACTTCTCTTTTTGTAGTATTGTAGTTCTGCTCTGACTCTGAAAATTTTCTGCTTGCAAATTTGATAGGATGATTTAACTCTCCTACTCTTGGCTATGCCAAAATAGCTCCAATTTATATGGTTGATGAATCTACATGCACATGAAATGTCATTTCCCAATCTGGGAATACTAGTATAGGTGTTGTTACCATCTTCTTGTTTAGAGTGTCTAACCCTCGCTAAAAGTCCTCATTCCACTGAAATTTACTATCTTTTTTCAACACTTTTTCCATCGACACAGTGATCTACGCATACCCTTTTATGAATTTCCTGTAGTATTATGTGTGTCTCAATGTTTCTCTCAATTGACGTACTAATTTTTGTGTTGGTAAATTAATAATCACTGCAATCTTGGAAGGATCTACTATCAAGCCTTGTTTTCACACTATATGGCCCAATATTATTCCAAAAGGTGTTCCAAAGATGCACTTCTTGATATTTAATGATATCTGACACTTCCTGCACCTTTCCAACATCATCCTTAATACCTCTACATGATATTTCACTAGACTGTAGACTGTCTAGTCATCCAGATATACTTCTAAAAACTGATGGATGAATTCTTTGAATGAATCTATGACTACTCTTGAGAATATTGTTGGTGCATTCTTCAGTCCAAAAGGCATGACTAAGTATTGGTAGGATCCCCATTCTATGGAAAAAGTGGTCTTGTACCTGTCTTTTGGGGATATCTTAATCTGATGGTATCCTAAGAATCCATCTGTGAATGATTATGCTTCCTGGCCTCCTACATTCTCTATTAACTCATCTTTGAAAGAGGTAGGAAAAGGGTCATGTAGGAAATAATCAATCAGCTTCCTCAAATCGACACATATCCTTATGAATCCTTGCTTCTTCTCCTAAACTACCATAGGGCTTACCCATTCAGATTCCTCCACTGGTGCTATTATTCCAACTTCCAACATTCTGTCAATTTCTTCTTTTACTTTCTACTTATATATTGGGTTCAATCTATATGGTCATTGTATGACTGATCTAGCCTTAGGTTTTAGAGGTATCTTAATCTCTCCTAGCTCTCCTGATATTCCTTCCATCTATGTAAAGGTTGTTTGGAACAATTCATTAGTCCCAATATTTACTTTCTTCACCTTGAATGGGGGAGTGAATACTTATGATTCAAGAGATGGACCTTCCACCTCTCTTTCTCCTTCAATTTCTGTAATTTGAATGTTGCGTGGGTCATCTTCATATGATGCTTGTTCCTACACATGGTAGCATGACAATAGTTCTTTCATTGTCTGTCTGTTCTGTTGTTGATACTCTGTTATAATTTCAACCTTTGGTTCTTGAATGAGTATTACCACTCTGATCTGTTTGAGTGTTGAATCCATGTTGGGGTTCCCATGTTCAAATGAGAAAGTGACTATAAAATTATGTCATAATGATGTCCATTCTGGAGTGCCTCTACGCAATTCCTAGTCTACATACCAGTTTGCCGGAATTCCTTCCAATGTGTGAATAAAGTGATGAGATCATTCTTCTGGTGGTGTCATTCTCCATAGTGTTCTGCACTTCTCCAAGTGTTCTACCGGTGTACCCTGTCCATCATATCTCTGCAGTTGATTTCTTCCCCATTTTGCATCAAGTCTAATGTGCAATAATCACTTACATTGGTACTAGTCCTTGACTTTCCCTTTGTGTGCACCCCACCATCTTGCAGGTGTTTCCTTGAGTGCTATGTCTAGAGCTAAGAGTCTTTTATTCTCTAACACTTCATCTTCGTATATTTTTAGGAATTATTCTAAGTCATTCACCCCATGAAAGCTGTGAGGTTGTCTTATCTCTGTACCTACCCATTTTACTATGCAGTCTATTCTTGCGCACCTTCTTATGGAGACTTCATGTAATATATGCTGCCAATTCTCCAAACCTATATCTGGCTCTAACGCGAATAATGTGATACTTCTCCAATTGAGTACCCAATCTGGAGTTGGATTCACATAATATTCTTATTGCACAGTGGTTCTGTATAAATGGTTAATTTCCTCCAGGTCTAAACCAGTGGGTTCTACAAACCTTTCTCCTTCTGATGGATATAGTGGTGCAACGACTTTGTACTCTCCTGACTCGAATGTCATCTTCCTCATCTTCAAATTGATTATGGATTGATTTTAAAATTCCCAATCCAAGCCAAGTAATGTCGGATAAGGTGTTGTGCCATCCACTATTTCTATCACTTTGAAATTGGCTTTAGTGTGCACTCCATCCAGATCTACTGTCACACCGTTTAGGCTACTAATTGGTAGAACCCTGTGTTGATTTTCTAGTTTTAGCTGAACATGTGAATATCCTAATGTGGGATCTCCCATAAATTTCCATGTCTTCTTAGGTAGCACATTCACTTCGGAGCCTAAATCCATTATGACATCCCCCATGTTGAAATCTCCAATGTTGGCATTCAGTCTGAATTCTATACTTGTCCTCCTACTTGTATGCATATGATTAACTATTTTCTACTCTAGCTTTCCCTCTACATCTGTGTTACATATTTCTAACATATTTTGTAACACTTTAACAGATCATGGATCCTTTAGTAATTTAACACAAGATTGCAAAAAATCCTTTATGGTACTTACTTTTCCTAGGGATTGTGCTTCATTAGCATGATCCAATGATGAAGGCATCTCGTACGTTGGTACATATTGAGTATGTTGCATAGTTGATGTATATGCAATGTCTAGCTTCAAGAATTCTTGTCTAGCTTGCTTGAATATCTCCTTTTTCATTCTACACATCAAAATGCTTCTGTAGTTCCACATTCTTCTTCAGCCATTGGTGTTGTGATGGATCTTGTCTTACTACATCATCTCCTATCTTAGCTCGTCCATGTGTAACTATGTTGATATTTATTCCATCATCCCTCACTTCTGCATAAATCCATTGAACATTCTGATTGTTCTAATTTCTCTTTACCTGGATCTTCCCCAATAGTGTCAGACAATCTTATGTGTCATGGTTTGATGCACAACAATACATATAGGTCACAGGTGGAAGTGGACATTCTCTTGAATAGTGTCCTGGTTGTTGACATTTATGGCATACCACAGATCCTCTGCCTCTTCCAAAGCCTCCTCTACGTCATCCTCCACCTATATAGCCAACTCGATCTCTTCATGTGTTTTGTACCACTAGAAAGTTTGGGTCATTTTGTGATGGCTATTTCAACACTCTTGCGACGTTATATCGTGGATATTGCGATGAATATTGGGTCTCCCAAACGTCGCTTCACGTGACATGGAACGTGCGACGAACCTGACACAACGTTCGCATGGAGTTGTCAAAAAAGGGACAAAGAATAAATACCGTCGCCAGAATGACTAAGTAGGGAAATCATCGAAAGAGCGACAAAGGAGGGAAATCATCGCAAGAGCGACTAGCAATGAAAATTGTTGCAAAAGAGACAATGTAGAGAGACCGTCGCATGAGCGATAGGTTAGAGAGATTGTTGCAAGAGAGAAAATATAGAGATATCTTCACACGAACGATAATATAGGGATATTGTCACAAGATCGACAAGTAGAAGAAATTTTGTGATGAATCAACTATTGAAGGGATCGTTGCAAGAGCGACGAGAATAGGGTATCTTGTGACAAAATTGCTATAAAATTTTTTGTAATTTGTATAGCAATTTCGTCGCAATATTTCTTGAGGTCGTCGCTACTGTGACGACATATATTTATTTTAAAAAAAATATTTTTGAGAAAAAAAATAAAATTTGATTTTTGAGCCAATTATAAAAGGATTTTTGAGCAAAAACAATTCCCAAACATCTATAACATTCATTAATAAAAATTCAGGAATAAAACACAAGTACAATATTGAACTACAATATACCCTAATAAATACTAAACCATATACAAAACTATATATAGTGAAAACAATTAACAACCAAGAATTTAAAAATAGTGGTGTTTTTAAGCACAAGGAAGGAAATGTTCTCTAATTTACAATGGTGCCATTAGTCATTTTGTTGTACTTATGATAGTAGCGCACAACTTCCTGCTCTATTTTTAACTTTTATATTTTTTAACCTATGTTTTTATATGAATCTGAACAATAATTTGATATTTCAAATATGATATGAAAGACATAAATGAGAAGTCTATCATCTAGGCATCCAAATTTTACGCAACTTGTGTACTAAAGTGGATGAATGATGAAACAATAATATGAAAAGTCAAAGATATTATTTTCTGATGTCAATTTCCTTTCCCGTTTCCCGAGACTTCCCCATTTCCTGGAGTTTCCCACATTTTGTGTTGTTTTCTATAAGATGTCTATCCCATGTTTCCTTCTCTGGGTGGGTTCCATTTACAATTCAAGGACACTCACAACTGCATATAATTAATAAAATGATATTTTCCACAATAAATGAAAAAATTAAATTTATATCTGGTTGTGCACATGGAGAACCAAGACAAAATATTCTATTTAACTATCCATATTATGAATCAACAGTTTCACACAAAGAAAAAGAAATCCTTTTCCAAAACTCAATACTCTTGTCAATGACAAGTAGAGAATCAATTATAGTTGTGTAGTGGATAACTACATTGACATGACCTTCTTTACAATGTTTAAATATGACTAGATCAAAGTTAAAAATAACAATTAGGTTTTAACATGGTTTCACATATAATTAACATCCCATTATAAAAATTGGAGTGCATTGATGGGGGTCATAAATAAAAAAAATTAGTGATTTTAAAGGGAAGCACAAATTTTGGGTGGTATATCTACTCTATATGCATGCACATAATGGGAAAATATCTATGATAACCTCTTTTGGTCAATTTCAAGGTTTAACTAGGTCGATTCCAACAAGTTTGAGGTCATGTGATGATGGAAAGAGGCTTCAAATGAGGGTTATGCATGCCAATTGTGATGTATTCATGTGTAACGACTAAAAATGGTGCAAGTGAGAAATTTTAAGGTGATAACACCCTCATCCTCAAGACTATAGCCTATTGATGAATGTCACCTACAATTATACATGTGTAGGATTTGTCAACTATTTTGGGTGAAACAAGGTGTTATGATTGCACACTAAGGAGGTCCTCCAAGTGAAGTTGTTTCATGGATAGAGTGTTGGTGAGCATGTGCAACATAAGAAAATTGTTTCCATGCTAGGAACCAATTGGTCCTAGTAGAAGGAGGTCATTCACACATCCTCTTGTGGAATTTCTACATGATAGCATAGCTTGTTGGATTCACATTGAACAATAAAACCATAATTCTACTTGGATTCGTTAACTTCCAAGATAGATTGTATCCAAGTCTGAAAATGCAAGAAACTTGCACTCTAAAGATGGGAATGAATTATGAGTGAAGAGTTGGATCTTAATATTTCTTAGAGCTTAGAGTCAATGAGGATACTTTTTTAGTGAAGGAAAAAGAAAGCTAGGAACTAGAGATAAATCCATAGCAAGAACTCAAGCCAGTAACAAAATCCAACATTCATAGTTAGATCCACGTTCAAGAGAAACAAAAAGATGACACATTGTTCTAGATTGGTCCTCTAATATTTTGGAGACCAAAAAAACTCTCAATTGGGAAGCCTGATTTGAAATGGATCTGAACATGGGAAGGATTGTAAGAATCAATACCTACAAGTGTAATTTAAAAATTAATGAAGGTTATATAATAAAGGACAATGCAAATTTTATAAATTAAATGAGACAAAGAAAGAAAAGTAAAACAAAATAAAATAGAAAAATGAAAATAGGAGCAAAAAAGAGAGAGAGCAATGGGAACTAAAAGGTTGGTCTCTTGGTATTCCCATTACTCCAAAGATATCCTATTCATCCTTGTGACACGAATCTCAATGGGTATTTTGGCCAAAGAGGAAAGTATGCACAAAGATCCATGAGTTACATTGTAACCAAATATTCTCAAAATGAGAATTGGGTAACCATTGAAATTTGTTTTTCCCATTTGGGTTTCTAGAGTAAACATTATGTCAATGCATTATATGCATCATTACATGTTCAACTATATAATGTAAATCTAATTGTCTTATAAACTTATTACACATCATCAATTTCTTTTAGTCTTCTTTTGTGTGTTTGATCCGAAAAGATCGTTTAATGACTGTGGTTGAGTTATTATTTGCATGTGTTAATTAACCATTTATGAATCTGAATGAAAGAGGAAGGATTTAATGAAGAAGAATAGCATCCATAAGAAAATATACAGATCTGATATGAAGCAATAAGAACAACAAACCATAACAAGAGAAGTGATAACAGAGTTCGACACAAAAATGCCTACATCTTCGGGCCTTTGTCTCAGTGGGGGAGGCTTCTTTATTTATGTTAAAATCTCAATAAGTACATCGCAACAGTGCCATAAGGCTACAAGACTGATATGGTCATGTTCTTCCAGATCTATAGAACCCATTAGAAGAAACGACACACAAAACAGATGACTAGAGATCCTAGAAATGGCCCGTAAGCATCTACTCCTCAACATCTTCCCTGCATAAAAATGGCTTTGGCATTGATTTGCTTCAACATAAATATGCCCTGACTGTCCTCCATGGCCTCAAACATGCCTGGTTTTTATAGATCTGAAGTTGGTTATCATTCCCCAACTTCCTCCCAAAATATGGGCTAAAAAAAAGCCCAATATCTCACAATAATGGCCAAATCCTCTTATTACAGGCCAAAAATCAATTTAAATAAAAAAACATTATAATAAAACCCACTTATCCATAAATATATGGGTTAATCCTGATAGACCTGGTGTTCCCACTTAAAACATGGGCATATTATTTCATGTGGCCAAGCGCCATCCCCCTAGGGGATGCGCGCTGGCCCCTACTCCATAAAATTTGGTCGCATGGTGTTAAATGATAGGACTGTGCCCCCAAAACCCACACAAGCAAATATGAACTGAGTCCTGGTCACATGGGATTCCACCAGATTTAGGGCTAGATCCATGGTGATATCCGTGCCAACACTATAATTGGAGTCGGAGGTTACATGCAGTAAAAGAAACCGCGGGTTGGGGCTTATCGCCAACCCCCTTCCAAATCCATTAAAATGTATTTACACTTTAATTAACATATAGTGGGTACTTTTAAACAAATAACACATATGGTGCATTGGAAAAGGACCTTTCCCAAAGCTTTGTCGCCTACCAAGAGGTCATGGGTTTGAATCCCATTTGCTACAAAATTTTCCCCAGTCAGTCAATGAGGGGATGCCACATGAAAGCCCATGTCTGGGCCACGTGGAACCCTTTCATTGGTCCATGAAATGCCACATGTCAACGTTGGACTGGTCCACAATGTGCCACTTGTCCAAAATGCATTGATCCCTATCATTGCCCAGTCACCCTGCTGTCGTGCTGCCACATGTCACTATGTTGATGTCAGGATGGTGATGTCATGCTGATGTCAACATTGACTTTTTTCTAGTTGACCTGTTGAATTTTTAGCTATTTTGGAATCTTATCAGAGTTCGATAACTCTCGCATACAATGTCCATTTGAGAAAGTAAATATATGGCCAGAATTAGTGTGATGAGTCGGTCACAATGGAATTGGTTTCGTTCGATTCCAAGAACTTTCATTTTGAGCCTTTTCTAGACCTGGGAAGCCTCTTGCATCCGATTCTGGATCACACCTCTCCACTAAGGACCTTTTGGTCCCCAAAAGGTTACTGACCAGTCAATAATCTTGGGATAGGCCACCCAACTTGTCCTCTATCTCTGAACTCTGTCATGTGCACCTGTCTCATCAAGATGAATTGTAACACAATCATGACAACTGACAACATATTTCTAGCCATTTGAACCCTGTTACATCTTACTAAAGCCACTATCATCCATGTAGACAACATTACTAATGATAGCATAAAAAATACGACTGCAAATGGGCTGATATACTTGTAATATTTGCATGACATGAGCTTGTCTTGAAGCAAACTATGATTGATTTTCCATTCAACAATCATGTCATGTTATTGCTTAAGATCGATTACTTCATTTGAAACAATTATTGGTTTGTTTCTTGCTTGAACTACCTTCTTTAATTGTTCTATTGTTTTAAGTATTTTATTTTCCTTAACATGATGAGCAAGAACCACATAATCTTGACCTGCTTTGGTTAATTGATATTGATTCTTTGTCTTGTAGAAGATTGCCTTTCGATCATATAAATATGGACTACCTAAGACCATTCCACATTCTCTTAATGGCACTACATCACATGTTACCTCATCCACATACTTAGATGAAATTGCAAATTTGATTGTGCACTACTTTGTTATGTGCATTTGATGATGATTGCTTATCCATTTAAGTATGTAAGGCTTATGATGTACTTGTGTTTTTAACTCCAATTGCTTAACCAATTATTCTGAAATTAGATTAGATTGAGATCCACTATCGATTAATGTGTCTATCTTAGTGTGTCGCATTATTACCCTTATATGAAACAAGTTACTTATACAATCAATGCCTTCACCAATTTTTCCTATCATACCAACCAATGAGACCTTAGATTTGTCACCTGAATCCAATCCCAAGTCTATGGGTCTTATTGTCGCTGCCACTATTTGCCTTCCCTTATTTTCCTTGAACCACTTTGGCCTCTTCTTGGTATGCAACTGCTAACATCTGTCCTCATCATGTCCCTCTTTCTTGCAATGCTTACAAGAGGGCTTCTTGTCCTTTCTTGCCACTACATTTGAATTCTTTCCATGCCATTTCCTCTTGTCCTCTTTCCTTGAAGATGATGATTCCCCTGATACACCTGCTTTTCCTTCTTCAATGTATGTCACTTGAACATAAACCTCATCAAGGTTAGTGGGTCCAAACATGAATACAATGTTTCTAATATGTGCAGGTAAACCTCCTATATACTTCATAAGGGTTTCCTATGTATGTAAAGGGATATCTAACATCAATGCCATTTTTCGAAAGCCATCTGTATACTCTTGCACTGTTTGTCCTTTTCTTAGTTTTAAATATTTCCATTCAATTAATGATTTTTATTTATAACCCAAAGGATAGAATTGTTTCCTAAGTGCAGAAATGAAGCTTTTCCATTATGGAAATACATTACCCACTTGTTGTGTTCCATTTTTTAACTTGCTTTGCCACCAAATGAGAGTTGTACCTGCAAGTCTCAAAGATGCCAACTTGATTTGTGTGGCCTCATCCTTGATCTATTGCACACTACCATCTTCCCGACCCAATTGTCAAGTCTCTCTGCATTAAATTCACCATCATATATGGGTAACTCAAATTTAACATCAAGTTTTAATAATGACATTTCATTCTTATGTTTATGAACATGTTTCTTTGCATTAGATTTAGAACTTGAACTTGAAGAAGAAGGAGAAGAAGGAGGTGACGATGGAGGTGAAGGAGAAATCTAAGGATGATCCTCTCCTTCTTCACCTTTTTCCTTTGAATATTCACCCAAAACTGGTCTCTTTAGTTCCAAGTAATCCTCGTACAAAACCTTCACCATCTTCTACATAGCAAGGAATTTTTTTTGAAACTCTTTCTCATCAAGAGAAAGTCCCTCATCCGATGTGATCTTCTCACTGTGAAAATCTCTCTTTATCAATCCAATTAATGGATTCTCTGCAACAAGATCACCTTCACCATGCATCTTTTCCCTGGTTAACATGCAAAACTCAAATCCAAATGTCAACTAGCTCTGATACCACTTGATCTGAAAAGATCTTTTAATGACTGTGGTTGAGTTATTATTTTCATGTGTTAATTAACCATTTGTGAAGTTGAATGAAAGAGGAAGGATTTAATGAATAATCATATCAGCCATAATACAATATACATATCTGAACTAAAGCAATAAGAACAGAAAACCATAACAAGAGAAGTGATAACGAAGTTCAACACAAAAATGCCTACGTCTCCGGGCCTTTGTCTCAGTGGGGGAGGCTTCTTTATTTATGCTCAAATCTCAATAAGTACATCGCAGCAGTTCTATAAGGCCACAAGACTGATTTGGTCATTTTCTTCCATATGTCTAGAACCCATTAGAAGAAACGACACGCAAAATGGATGACCGGAGCTCCCAGAAATGGCTCGTAAGCATCTGCTCCTCAACAACTTCCCTGCATAAAAATGGCTTCAGCTTTGCTTTGCTTCAGAATAAATCTTCTTTGATTGTCCTACATGGCCTCAAACAAACTTGGTTTTTATAGATCTGAAGTTGGTTATCATTCCCCAACTTCCTCCCAAAATATGGGCTCAAAAAAAGCCCAATATCTCCCAATAATGGCCAAATCCTCTTATTACAGGCCAAAAATCAATTTAAAATCCAAAAACATTATAATAAAACCTACTTATCCAAACATATATGGGTTAATCCCCATATAAATGGCACACACACTTAAAACATGGGCAGATGATTTCATGTGGCCAAGCTCTATCCCCCTAGGGGTTGTGCGCTAGCCCCTTTTCCATAAAACCTGGTCGCATGGTGTTAAATGATGGGACTGTGCCCCCAAAACCCGCGCTAGCAAATATGAACTGAGTCCTGGTCACATTGGATACCACCAAATTCAGGGCTAGATCCATGGTGATATCTGTGCCAACACTATAATCAGAGTTGGAGGTTACATGCAGTAAAAGAAACTGTGGGTTGGGGCTTATCCCCAACCCCCTTCCAAATCCATTAACACGTATTTACACTTTAATTAACATATAGTGGGTATTTTTAAACAAGTAACACATATGGTGCATTAATAATGGACATTTCCCAAATCTTTGTCGCCTACCAAGAGGTCATGGGTTCAAATCCCATGGGCTACAAAATTTTTCCCAGTTAGTCAATGAGGGGATGCCATGTGGCACCCTTTCATTGGTCCATGAAATGCCACATGTCAACGTTGGACTGGTCCACAATGTGCCACGTGTCCACACTATATTGATCCCTGTCACTGCCCAGTCACCCTACTATTGTGCTTCCACATGTCACTATGCTAATGTCAGCATGGTGATGTCATGCTAACGTCAACATTGACTTTTTTCTAGTTGACCTATTAACTTTTTAGTTGTTTGGGAATCTGATCAGAGTGTGATAAATCTCGCATATGGCGCCCGTTTGAGAAAGTAAATATATGGCCGGAATTAGTGCGACGAGCCAGTCACAATGGATTTGGTTTCATTTGATTCCAAGAACTTTCATTTTTGAGCCTTTTCTAGACCTGGAAAGCCTCTTGGATCTAATTCTGGATCAATGTTCCAGGTCTTAAGTAATTCATCCATCTCCATGTATTCGTTTACTGGGTGCTCTTCAACAATTGATGTTCTTTCAGTCCTTTCACACGGAGTATGTCTGGTCTCATACCCATGGTGTGGATGCTACTGTGAGGGGCCATCACTTTCAAAAACAAAAAATATTAAATTTATATGGCCAATTTTAAAATATCATTGAAGTAGTTCATTAATATTAAAAAAAAAACTCTGCAATGTAATTATTTACCTGGTTGTCTAGTCAAAACCATTGGAATGGCTTCCATCTTGTTCACCTGATATTCAGGTTGAGGAGGATCAACTATGACATTCTTTGCCATTGAAATGTCAAAATTTACAGAATTATTAAGTATATGATTAATATACAACCATTTTACCATCGTGGGCCTTAGTCATAGGAACATCTTGGGGCTGCACCCCACTGGGATGGGGATACTAGGGAGCACCATGATATTCTGGATGCGTTGCACTATCAACTCTCTATTGTCTAGTACTAATGGTTTCGTTGATAGTGTTACTCCTCTGATTAAAACAAAGTAAGACATTAAATTATGGACGATATCAAACATTTACGTATTTTATAAGTAATGAAAGGTTAATATGGACTGATTTTTATTTACCTTATCTCGCAAAATGGATCTTGGGGTTTGCCCCATGCTTTTCCTACGATCAACCATGACTTTATAACCATACTTGTAACCAATTTGGAGGTCTTCCTCCGTGGTTTTAGTTCCGAAGTCGTCGCCTTGCATTGCATAAGGGTATGGTTTTTTTAATGTTTTTGGTTGCAATTACCTGAAAGTTGTAAGGCGATACAAATAATATTCTTTATATGTTTGGGTAGTTACGATTCGTGACTATAATGTTGAGTAGCTTGCCTGGCCTAGCTTGTGTTGGCCATGTTTGGAAATCCTTGCTTTGGTTTCCTTTGAAGTGTCAGGCAACCTATCGTCAAAATTTTCAAGTATGTTATATATAACCACACTTTTATTTAGATCTAAAGAAAATTAAAGCTGGTATTGAAATAAAAATATTGTAATTTACCTTGGTGTACCAGTTTTTTTTTCTCCCGATTTTTTCAAAATCTTCACTTTTGCATGATGTTGGCACAGGGGTAGACCTAAGGTTCAACGCTTCAACAACGCACCAACAAAACCCTAACTATCGGCCCTTTCGACAACACATGCGAAGCAGATGAAGTCTCACCCGAGGTAGAGGCAGGGGTGGTTGTAGGACTCAAGTGTCTACAACCTAGCTGGGACACAGATCTGTGGTTACAACACTTAACATAACACTTAGCAGTTAACATTCATCAATATTTAACCTTTATTCACATCGCAGGTTGAAACCCTAGTTACAGAGAAGCACAGTATTCAACAAGATCTAATACATCCAAGCACTTGGCAAATAGAAATAGATCAGATATAGAATTCATTCACATTACTAAGCACTAAGATACTATATCAGATGCATCTAACATATATCACTGCACTAAGCATAAATCATATAAATAAAATAACAACTATAATGCACAAAGAAACCACAACATAGGATATACGTGGTTCACCCCAGTGTGGGCCTACGTCCACCAAATATTCTCTTCTTTATTGTCTTCTTTCAATCTTATACAAGAATAGAGCCACAAGAACCCACTTTGCATAGGATAGGATATCGGCGTGCACCTCACCAGACCCTCCTTCCCTGAGCTAGGTTACAACACAAATCCTCTTTACAGTCACTTTCACTTCACTTTGTAAGTTCTCATGCACACAACATGCACAAAGCTAACTCAACCACATAGATCCAACTAACCACTTGCACTCAACACAATATAACACTTAGCACCACTTCTCTCTTAGACCTAGTTTTATCTTTATTACATCTAGCTTTGTATTTATACATTACAAAAAGGGCCAAGGCATGGGTAAACCCATGGGCCGACATCCCATACCCATTACATAAAACCTAAACACAAAAATTCCCTAAGAAAGGCTCAAGATTACGCGATCTCCACTTCTCCTTGCGTTCTACCTTCAACCAACCCATCAAAGTCTCAAAAATGGTCAAACGTGACCAAGGTTCTCCAAAACTTGGTCAAGGGACAATAGGCCCCCAAAAATCATCCGTGACTCATCCCGAGTCACTCTGATATGGGTAACTCTGCCTCAAATTCCTTGAGCTTCTTCGACCTGTTACTTCACTAGAGCCTCCTTCTCGATGAACTCTTGAATGATCTTCTCCATTACAGGTCCTTCCAAGCGTTGTTCCACTGTGGTGACCACTTGTTCCAATTATGCACCTCTTCCTTCAATTTCCTCAAAAAGTATGCAAGCTACATCCTACACTGGCTGGAGTCACTGAGTTACTTCCTTGACCTTACTCTGTATGGCATGTACTCTTTGTTGGATTGTGCGTTGTTTCGGGGATCATTTCATCCTCTCGACTGTTGGTAGAGGCTTCAAATGCGTTGGCACTATTGCTTCTTGCTGCTTGGCCTCTTGAAGCTGTGAATCAAATGTCCTTAGTTCAAGGTCCTATGGAAGGCAATCATAAGTCTGCGCACTTTGACTGCTTAGCTATTTACATTCTAAAGACAATGCCTTGATTCTCTGGACTATGCTTCAGGCAATTTCTTCTCACTGGTCTGGTACTTCCTGCAGAGTGCTTGGCATTACTTGTAACTCTAGTTCTGGTACCCTTTGTTGGAGCTATTGAATGGCTTCGACAAGCCTCCCTACTTGGCTTTCCACTGGGTCTTCTTCCATATGTTTTAAGCCCTTCACAGAGAGAAGTACTCTAGTGATTGCTTCTTTAACTCCAATATGCTCTACGAGCAATTGTTCCTTCTCCTTCTGGATCTGCGCTCTATCCTATGCAAACTTGTCTTGGATGTCATTTTTTTTCTATTGCGCAACTCGACGTTGTTCTATGGATTCCTCTTTTGATTGCTTTAAGGCCTCCATGGACTGTTCTTTCTCTTCCTAAACACGACGAAGGAAAGCTTCAATCAGATATTCTATTCGGTGTAGTTGGGTAGGTTCATCTCCCAGATTTGTTCCTTCTGATGATGGGGGCGTAGTAGACACTGCGTGGTAGGAGTAGAGGGCTTGTTGTACCCCTTTCAACTCTTCTTCAATTCTTTCATACATGGTCTCTGATTTGGCTTCATTGCGCTGTAAGATATCTTCTGAGGTATCTGAGATAGCGACGATGCTGAAATCTATGTCATCCATCGTGAGAACAGTCTGCATCTGTGGTTTACTAGATTTGGACGTCTTTTGTGATGTAGGTTTCATGGGGGAAACCTTTCTTTTCTTGGAGATCTTAGCTTTATCAATAATATCCCTAGGAGGTGTTACTTCGCCTTGTTTCTTCTTGTATTCTTATCCTTTGTTCTCTTATTTTTATACTTCCTCATCAACTCCCCCTCCAGGTGAGTCTAAAGCAGTCTCTTCTGATGCATTGTTCGACTCATGTACATATTCCTTTTTCTCCCTTCATCTACTGCTGGGTGCATCATACTCTTCACGGGTAACCACATGAATTCTGATGAGGTCGAGGTCAGACAATTCTGCATGGTCGACTGGTATAAGGAACTTTGTAGGCCATTCCTTAGTGATTTCTTCCATGTCCTCCTTTGTGAGTTTATAGTAACTCCGCAACTCTTCTTTTTGTTCGTCTTCATGCGTAGTGATATAAATAAAAATTTTATCTGCACGGAACTTCACAAATGGTATGAACCTATGCAGGGTGTTCGACATCATCCGAGGGAAAGACTCAATAGCCCTCTTCAACTGTAGGTAGTAGGTGTGGAACACCGTGCTTGAATTCCATTGTTTCGCCATGTCGCTTGAATACTAGAGCGTGTTGAACTTCGCAGCTAAGGGTTTAGATGGCTCAATCTCAGGGAAGGTCACACCTTCCAACATTTCCCAAGCAATGAAAGTGATGAGGATGAATAGCCAAGTGAAGTGGAACTTGTAGCCCTGATCCTGAGCTTGCGACAATCTTTCTCTAACTTCTTGATGAGGTAGCTCACCCAGTTCATTTGTAGCCCCTCCACACATTTCCCGCGAGGTCAACAATGAACCCTGTCACCTGCGTGGGTTTGTTATTCCTTACTATCTTAGCAACGATCAACTGGAAGGCTAGGCGCACTATGCCATTCTGAATAGAGGCTACCTTGTAGCCTCACTTCCCCTTCTCCACATCGCCATAGGTATCTTTAATTTTCTGCTCTAGGGCATGATCTGCAACCTTCTCTGGATACAATTCTTATGGGTCTGGTCCTTGCATTATTAATCTGGTGATTCGATGGATCAACGCCAGATCTACAGTGATGTGTATGTCTAGCCAAAGATAAACTCCATGTAAGAAAGACAAAATGAGTTTAATGCACATGTTAACCTCCTGATACCTTCCAAAGTGTTGTATCTTCATCACGTTCAGGATAGTGGACCTTGCGATGTCCATAGTCCACGACTGGGGGATGATATTAGACTTCTTCCCCTTGATCCTGGTTAAATACTTGTGTGGGGCGAGAATTCCATGGTTCTTGCAATCTCCCAAGTTGAAGTCACTGATCTTCAACGTCATGATTTGTCCTAACTGTGGTCCTACTACATGTATCCCCTTTGGGAGGTACGCAGTAATCAAGGTGTAGTCGAATTCCCTCGGGACACTATCATAGCTCATCATGCCAGCTAGAGGAGGGATATAGTTGGGCATGATAGAAGGGATGAGATTCGCATTCACCAAGTCATCACGGTGCTTGGTTCGTTTCTCTATCGCAATTCGGGATGGTCTAGATCCACAAGCAATTGATGGGGATTCTTGCACTCCTCTCATCGATGAGGGTTGGACTCCTGTGGGCATGACCTTCTCAGCCATGAGGTCAATGAGGATCTCTTCAATAGATTTATCTACTTCGTTGAAGTCACCTGACATGCACGCTCGACATTAGGTATCTTAGGTCGGTGATCAAATACTCAATGTAACAGAATGGGTGGCGAGGTCTTAAATAGGCACAACACGAAAGAAACTAGTTGTCCGTGGGCTCGAATAATCATTGTTTGCAAAAATTTTCTCGATGCAACACTCGACGGGGTAAATATACAACATCGTAATAGACTCTTCCAATGGGAAGGAATGCCTCAATCAATGCAATTCCATTCATTGTGGCACAGTCCCAACGGTCCAATGGCGATCTTTCGGGCCATAACTGCGGTTCAAGCCGTGAGGGAGTGTTGGGCTAACGTCCGAGACACCTCCAATGGTCATATTGCTTCACCGTGGTGAAGTGACAATCTTCGTTGTTCTGATATTCCGACGAACTTCCAGTTCTGCAAACCTTCCTTCTGCGAGGTCCTCCCTAGAACTTCCTATAATTTCTTTAACTTTTCTTTCTTCTTGCTAAGCTTTCTTGATTTCTTTCCTGTAATCTGAATCACCGGTCTTCTCTTTCCATTATTGTTCTTATCTCCTCTTGGCATAGTAACTTCGCACTGCTGTGGGTTGTTCAAGGGTTCTGAGAGTAATACTTCTTCTCTTTCTGGGGTAGGTGTTCTACTCTCTTGTACAGATAGGTGTTTCAAGTATTCGTGTGTTCTTTCAGCTTCGACATCCAGGCCTCTAGTCCTTAGTAGCTTCGACTGGTCCTCTTGTTCTTTCAGTAAGTGCAATATTCTTCTAGCCATGAAATCTCTTAGTTCTTTATTTTTCTATTCTAGATCCTCCTTTTCTTGTTTCCTTTGTATCTAATCTTTCTCAATCCAATTTTTTCCTAGAAAAATAGCAAATGGAGCGTTGTTATCAACAAATTTAATGACCTCAAATTCTTCCTCTGTCGAAGTTCCATGAGCACTCATAGATGTCTGGGTAAGTCTTCCACATAGGGTTATCAAATTTCCTCTAAATAACCCTATTCCTCCTAATGAAGGAGCCATAGCAGGGTTTCCCAAAATTTCCCAAGTTCTTTCTGTCATGATACTCACATGTGTTTCCTCATCTAGAACACAGTCTATGTTGAAGTCTCCTATTCTTGTTTCTATGCACTCCTTCTCTTTTAAGATCTCTGATAACTTGATATTTCTATGATCATTCAGGGTTTCTTTCATTTGTAATAATACAGTCTTTGATTCTTTCTGGGGTTCTATCATATCCTTAGTTTCTTGTCCTGTCTCATGGTTTTCTTATCTCATATTCATCTTTTCAACTTTAGCAATCATTCTAGGGAAATCCAAAACTTTATGGTCCATATCTTTGCAGCAAAGAAAACTAGGAACTCTACCAGGGAATTCGTTAACAAGATGTCCCGGTCTTCTGCAACTATAGCCAAGATTTAATCCTCTCTTTCTTTTAACTGACCCCCAACCTTTCCTGTACTGCGCACTGGTATCACAGTAACTAACCTGCAAAAAATTCTTTCTAGAATCCTGCATCCATTTGTTAGTCCAAACATTATTTCTATGCATAGGAATAACATATCTTTCACTATTATTACCAGGTCTACTCATATCCAATCTTCTTTCTTCTAGTTGTGCCCTAGTTTTCAAACTATGACAAAATCTATTGGACATGCCTAGATCTATTCTTTCGGAGAATTTTTTTTCACTTATATTACCTTTCTCAGATCACAAAGCTTTAAGATCTTACCTCTTTTCTTCATATCTGATTCCTTTCTTAGCACAAAGTTTCACAGTCAAGTAGAATATTGTGCACTAAAGAAACATATCTATGCACAAAGCTTTCTTTTCTTCAGTTCCCAACAATCATAGTTTCAAGTATCAACAATAACAAAAAAAAATTGGCATAGGGGCAGACCCAGGGTTCAACTCTTCAATAGTGCACCAACAAAACCCTAACTACCAGCCCTTTCAGCAACACCTGCGAAGCAGATGAAGTCTCACCCGAGGTAGACGCAGGGGTGGTTGCAGGACGCAAGTGTCTACAGCGTAGCTGGGACACATATCTGTGATTACAACACTTAATAGAGAACTTCACAATTAACATTCATCGGTATTTAACCTTTATTCACATCGTAGGACGAAACCCCAGTTACAGATCAATGTAGTATTCAACAAGATCTAATACAACCAAGCACTTAACATATAGAAATATATCATATCTAGCATTCATTCACATTACTAAGCATTAAGCTACTACATCGGATTCATATAACATGTATCACTGCAATAACATAAATCGCATCAATAACATAACAACTATAATGCACAAAGAAACCACAAAACATGATATACGTGGTTCACCCCAGTGTGGGGTACGTCCACCAACTCTTCTCTTCTTTATTATTTTCTTTCAATCTTCTACAAGCACAGAGCCACAAGAACCTACTCCGCATAGGACAAGAGATCTGCGTGCACCTCACCAGACCCTCCTTCCTTGAGCTAGGTTACAACACAAAGCCTCTTTACAGTCACTTGCACTTTTTTCTACAAGTTCTCAGGCACACAATATGCACAAATATAACTCAACCATGTAGATCCAACTAACCACTTGCACTCAATACAATATAACACTTAGCACCACTTCTCTCTTGGACCCAATGTTATATTTCTTATATCTAGCTTTCAATTTCTACATTACAAAAGGGGCCAAGGCATGGGTAAACCCATGGGCCGACATCCCATACCCATTACATAAAACCTAAACCAAAAACTTCCCTTAGAAGGGGCCGAGATCCTGTGATCTCTACTTCATCTTGCGCTCCCCCTTCGACCAACTTGTCGAAGTCCCAAAATTGGTCAAACGTGACCAAGGTTCTCCAAAACTTGGTCAAGGGCCAACACATGATCAATGATCACCTTCCACTCCCTCTATGGAATTTAGGGAGGACACTCATACCTAGGATTTCCTGGTAAGCTTCATCTATAAACATCCCGCGTATATTTTAAATATTCAACCGTTGCAGAGGTGACCTCTTTTTTATTGAACGTGTCTACTCCAAAGAGGCCATCAAGATAATCCATAGGTTCCTTTTTGAGGTTGGAATTATGAAAATTCCACCTCATGCGTAAGGTTTCCCCAAAAATCAACAAGGCCTTGCTCTATAGGTGCCTATAAAAATGGTCATTTCCTACACACAAAAAGATATGATCATTAATTTAAAATTAATAATCTAGATGATTTGCGTATGAGATGGACAACATTAAACGATTAAAATATGAATTAAAACTACCTGAGAGTCTTGATTGTTTTAATGGAAGTCCATTATCGTCGACCAAAAATGTGCATGGAAGGGTCCCCGTGCTTGTCACACGTCTAGCTCTAGGAAATGCAACCATGTCAACCACATCACCAGCCTCATCTCTGCCACCATCTATAGACTCTGACCGATGTGTGGATGTCTGGTGGTGCATGTCATGGCTCTGATCTAAATTCGGTGTGGAATATGGAGAATTAAATAGTACTCTAGCCGTTGTATGCCTGTCTGCATTAGGACTTTGTAGCGCCACTATTACCAACACCAGGATGAACAGGCTCCAAAAATCTCTTTATAAAAAAGAAATTTTTTTTTTCGTGAGATAATGTAAAAGTTAAAGAACAAAGTTTCATAATTGAACATATGAGTACATTAGAAAAAAACACTTTAAATTATGGTTATTACCTTATATGTGTTAAGTTGTGACATAAGGAGATTGATCTTTGCTAGGACGTTGAGAGTTTGATATAAGATAGCAAGTTCCTTATTCGATTTAATGATTTTTTTTTATTAATACCATCATATTAGGGGATGAATACAACCTCTCCTCATCAGCGAAATCATGATCAACATTTCCTGCCGACTACATATAATTTCAACAAAACAATGTTATTTCAGTAAAATTATATAAGCAAATAATAAAATTCACGTAAAATGAAAGTGGAAATTCATAATCATTTACATGTTCTACGGCTGGCCCTTTTCCACGATCATCCTGCCACATTATAATATAATTAGAAGCCCCAAATATTTAAAAATTTGTTAACAATAACAAAAAAACTGATTGCCACCCAAATAAAATCAACCTCAACAATCAAGCTCCCACATTATTAAAAAATTGGGACCGTGAAATATTTAAAACAATGTTAAAGATAATAAAAATATATATAATGCAATAAGTAGAGGTTTCTTAAAGAGGTGTTGCATAAGTACCCACACACTACTAGTCAATGTTTCTATTTGATTCAAATGGTAATCCACTAATAACTCTTCCCCAGGAGCTATCTTTTTTATTGCGCACAAGACTACCCGATTCTCTTCACGTCCCTCATATATGCAATTTAGTTGCTTGTTTTTTGTCCCGGGTCGTGTGTTGTTTATAAACCCTACAATATTGCTGGAAGCTTTAGGCTTGTTCGACAACACATGTATTCCAATAGAGGACAAACACCTTCAGTAACCACTCACATAACTAGATCAAAGATCAACACACCGATGTTTTCACGTGGTAAAACCCCTACGGGGAAACATCCACGACCCCAGCCAACGCGACCACTTGGAGCAGTTTATTAATGAAAAAGAAAAAGATTACAGAGAGATTTTAAAATAGAGTTTCTCACAATCGATCATCGACAAATGACCCTCCATGCTCTTTAAATAGAGATCATGGACCAATCGGGTGTTAAGCCATGGATCAATGTTCGTTAAGATCGAGGAGAGTATGAACCGTCGGATCACTCTATGTCGGGAACATATCGTGAATGTCAGATTTCCTAACTACAAATGCATACTAATGCATACTAAATAAACACACTAATAAACACACTTTTACCTAACAACATATTAGACCAAGTAGATCTTAACTAACTCCTAAGTGTCTAAATATCCTAACATCCCCCCTTAAGAACAACTTGGGATAGGATTGAAGGATTTACAATGTTGACACAATAGGAGAAGGAAG
>SNQJ01S0013689.1:119547-140008 GCA_010110895.2 Picea sitchensis | reverse complement strand
ACCCTTATTTATACTAAATATGTCTATCAAGAGAAGCATCTAGAGGAAGATCCTTCTAGAAGCGGAAGCTTCTATTAGGTCTTCTTACATCCGCCTTATTCTATTTTATTGAAAGGCCTTATTAATATTAACCTTTATTACATGTGAATATATTTCTCTACCTATGTGCGGGTTAGGACCCTAACAACCTGTTAGCATTGAAAGTCACACTTTGATTGCTAAAGTTTAATCTCAACACCCATCAGAATGTAAAAGATAATTTTTGTTTTTAATAGGTGGATCAACAAGATGGATAAAGAAAGGGAGAGGGAAGAAAACTCTATATCATTAGGCTACACCAATGGGAAATGGAGTCATAAACATTCTACTCATCGAAGGCACTAAAGATGCTCAACAGAAAAAAAGATTATATGTTGATAGATGGAAGAATGAAGAAGGAAAACATAAGATAGAAGGTTCACTAAATAGAGATCCTCTTAGTTTAATAGATCAAAAAGTACTTGAATAAACAATGACTGATGGGAAAAAATACAAAACATCCTCTACTACTTAGGGATCCATAAATCATTGGCAGCCTTTGATCCTCAAATATGAAATATATTCAAATAAGAAGATATATAAACAAAATAATTACAATTTGAAATCACAGCTCTCATGAGTCTCCAATAATAGTAATTCTTACAATCATAAAATGTCCACAAACTTACAAATGAACACACACAAGGAAACTACCTGCTCCTACTCTCTCTAGCCTCTCTTGGCTCATGAATCCAACCCTTCTCCAAGAGCTCTCTCCTTCCTTACATAGAAAATAACATCCAAATATCCTTAGGAGGTCGAATCCCATCTCCTCCATTGGATTCTAAGCCTTGGATATAGGTGGCAACAATCAAAGAGACAAAAATCCAATAAACTACTATTTTTTAGGAAATTGTTGGAAGTCATTAATAAATTGTTTCCACCTCCCTGCATGAGGTCTTTAATGGAGATAAAAATTAGGTGCAGGTGTCCCTTGACATGTAAATTATCGTTGAGAATCCATTATAACCCTCCTTGACAGGTGGAAACCTCCCAACAAGGTGAATATCCAATCAACTATGCAAAACAGAGAATTGACAACACATTCCGTAGCGCACTCATGTTTAAATTGGTTCTCTCAAATGCCAAACTGGGTCAGGCTGAAATTTGGACAGAAAGTAAAAAAGGATATCATATTCCTCCACAAACAATTTCATATAAACCCACTTTTTTGTTTGGGTTTTATGATCAAATCTCTAATAGTATATGCTACAAGAAATTCTGTAGCGCCACTCCTAAAACAACTCTGCAGATTTCGTAGCTCCACTTATGTGTCTAATGTCTCTCTAATCATAACACATTTTGCAAAACTAAGAGAGGGTTTTTTTATATGGTATGTTTTGAACAAAAAACTCCTCCAAATTTCAAACATACCTTCCCATTTGTTCATAATCCAAGTTTTAATTTAGTCTCTCAAAACTTGCAGAAGTGTCGCGCCGTGGGTTGCACCCAAAATGCAACAAAACCCTCTTTTTTTTCACAAATTTTTCTCTTTTTGAGTTTTCAGGATCGTGTTGATGGTGTACTTTGGCTAGGTGATTATTTTGCACCTTTTGGTAGCTCAACTACATAACAGTCTGTGTAGACAATTCTGTAGCACCAGGCGCTACAAAATCTCTGTGTTTTTCAGTGTTATGCAATGAATCCTCAAAAACAAAAAATGTCTTAGTAGATGGACTATGAGTCTGTAAATGCCTCCAGTAGGTGAAAATATAATATTTCCCTTAACACTTCAAAAATATAAGGATGAATGACCCATAACAACTACATGTGACCCTTTACAACTTCATGTGATAACATTGGCTCCACATGGGATAGAGTCCTCCCTGTGAGGCTTTAAGAACTGTTGCAGCTCCAGTGCCTTAGCTATTGGGATATGGATTCATCTATGAAACCAACCTCTAATATCGCCACTTATTCATTAAAACTAAAAAACCTACTACAAACTGAAGGAAAGAAAGGCTCGGGAAGCGGGCTTATTACTTATGCTACCCTACCCTAACCAAAATTGCAACTTGGTCAAGTAAAAAAAGATTTCCACAGTAACCATTCAAGTAAATTGATGACTAAAATGATCTCATCTATGTCACTGATCAATGAATAATAATAGAAGTATAGAAGCAATGACATAAACTCCTTCATAAAACCATACTCACCCATGAGTATAGGTGAAATAATGCATTTTGAATTTTTAGAAAATCTAAAACATAAGAGTCTAACAAGGCTGTGAATGGATCCTTAAAAACAAGATCACAAGCATGTTGATCCATATAAAATAACTGATCATTCGTAAATTCCTTTCTTCTTGCAAATAAATGACCTTCTTATTCTTTTGAAACCAACTTTTTATCATCAACAATTGGAGTCTCTTCTTCATAAGAATGATGTTAGGGACCTAACTCCTCACATAGGTAGAACAATATATTTCAATGTAATAAAGGTCAATATTAGTAAGGCCTTGCAATAAGGTAGAATAAGTCGAATGTAAGAAGACCTAATAGAAGCTTCCGCTTCTAGAAGGATCTTATTCTAGATGGTTCTCTTGATAGACATATTTAGTATAAATAGGAGTCGAGGGTATGAGAACCCTAGCTTGGATATTATTGTAATAGAGATTTTCTCGACTGGAGGTTTCCCCCTCGAA
This sequence comes from Picea sitchensis, assembly GCA_010110895.2. Taxonomy (NCBI): domain Eukaryota; kingdom Viridiplantae; phylum Streptophyta; class Pinopsida; order Pinales; family Pinaceae; genus Picea; species Picea sitchensis. The sequence goes on along the minus strand of SNQJ01S0013689.1, from coordinate 137,286 downwards.
GAGGCAAGTGAACATTTCTCTCCGTAATCAAAGTGTTATTTCCAATGTTATTTTGGTTTCATATCAGTCTTATTGTGGTGTTGTTCTTGTTATCACTCCAAGAAACTCCTTAGGGTTGTAGGCTAAGGATGCTTGGTAACTTAAGAAATCATGAATAATGAAAGTGTGGATCAATGGGAGAATAGAGAGTAGCTAATGAGAAGACAACTCACAATGCAATCGAATGAAACAATGCTTTTAGTAATCAATGACCAGACAGAGTAATATCAAAAGGTATGGAGAAAACTGATCTAGATAATCTAGTACAACAATGTGTAGGATCATACAAGCCAGCAAGAATTCCTTTAGTTCAATTTCATGAGCTTAATAAGAAATTAACAATTCTTAGAAGCTGAGCTAAACTGAAATAAAGTACAAAACATGGAATAGATGAAGAAATCTGTCATTAACAACAAAAGAAGACTGTGATTCTGTATTGAGAAATAAGTGTCTTAGTACAATAGAAAAAGAGTATCCAAAATTGAACCTCTTGTTCTCCAAATGTCTTTGGCTTTATAGCCTTACAAGATGAAATCTAGATCCATGAAAAATGGATCAGATTTGCTAAAAATAGTCAAACTAAACAAGTGTAGGATGAGATCCTATAAAAATGGATCTAGAATTCTAATAATGGAAAGTCAAAACAAAATAGGAAAAGATCATGTCTAATGAGTCAAACTCTATATTGATAGCCTTCATATCCTTCAAACTCTTTGACATATGTAAAAATCCTTCCAAGACTGATGACTCCTCATGAGAAATTCGAATTTTCCTCCTTTGGCAAAAAGACAGTTTATCTGCTCATTAATTAGTCCACCATTTTCACTTTCCCACCTTCTTAACCATGAAATACATCAAGATAAAACCTTAAACCTGATGTATTTAATTATTATGCATCTTTAGAATCCAACCTCAAAAGATTTGGTTGAGAAAAAATCAAATCTGGGCAAAAATACTAGCTTGCTGCCCTGTAATAGGTTTTGGTGGTTAAGGGCATAAAAATCTGGCCCTGTTAACCACCGAAAAGCTCAGCTTTCGGTGGTTAAGGGCCTAAAAATTAAGGGTTGTTAACCACCAAAACCTGTAGCTTTCTGAAAATGTTTGAAACTTGCAAAAATGATTACCCTGTCGATTTGCTAAAGGTTCAGGGACTTTTTGGTGATGTTGCTCCTCCTTGTACAGAGCTGGAAACTTCAGTTTGTTGTGTAAGAGGCTCTGTTTCCTTTATGTCTGTTAGATTGGTTGTCCCATTTCTAGCTTGAACATTCTCTGTCATGCTTTAATCTACCATTTGGACATGATTTTGACACTGGAGATAGCAGAGACTCATTGGGTTTATGGCACTGGACATCTCCACTGAATGATGACATTCGACCAAGGGATGCCAAACTGTATGAAGGTGAAAGCACAGACAATTGCAAGAATGAGTTGCCATGGATTTGAGGATCTATTGCAGCTTGTTGCACTTGTGTTGTCACCTGAAGTAGCTGAGTACTGATTGACAACTGCTTTTGATGATGAGAATGACCCTGCAATGAAATATTAGTCTGCATCTGGGTGACCATGTGTGAAAGAACAAAAGGCTCCGAATCTACCACCCCTGGCAATGAGATCTCAGAAGAAAACAAATCATCAAGATTCGATGGGTTAATGTTGTTAAGACCATAAGTTCTATATTTTCCAGAGGTGCTCCCATTCCCAAAATACAAAATACAAAATTCCACATGTGAATTCATTCTGACTAGAGATAGTAAGTCTAAAAGACAAACAAAGAACCACAAGTAGACATAACTTGACTATGATATTATTCAAACTTCAAAGTGTAGCCACCCTGTACTATTTCCAATTGATTCCTTTGAAAGAGACTCTGCCATGGAGTTGAATTGATGATGAACATGGAAGATTTTTAACCATGAAAAATTCCTCTTGAGTGCCATAATTTTCTGCTTCCAAGTGAGAAGAAAGAGAACATTTAAAAGAGACCTGCCTTCAAACCAATCAATCACAACCTTCAAATCCCCTCCATCATAAGTTCTGGTAAATGTAAATGAGCAACAAAGGTAAATAAACTCCACAGCCCCAGTAATTCTACCCTAATATTACTGCCAGCTCCAACAACAATCTATCACCAATGCCTCATATGCCAGCTTGACTAAAATAGAGCCAGAAGATTTATTCCACGTCCAAACAGGCTTATCTCCTTCATCCTTTAGTGAGAAACCACTACTTCTGAGAAGCATTACATAAGAGCACCATTCCTGGGCTAAAACACCAGTCAAACTTAAATCAGATGCATCCAACCAGTCATGTGAACCTGAGACATTCAAATGAGATGAATGTGCAATATGGGATAAAGAATAAAGAATAGATCTGCAAAGAGGACAAGTGTTGTAAAATATCCAAGGAGATCTTGTATGAAGAAACACATCCCACAATCAGATCCTGACCAATAAGGACTCATTTACCATCACCAACATTCCAAGCCATCCATTTCTTGAACAATGGAAGTGAGTCTAACAAATTTCTGGATGATGAATTTGCTATTGAACTGGAGTTTCAACCATTCTTTAGCCATTTAAAACGAGATCTGAAGCTTTGAAAGCGTGCCTCATAGATTTATGTGCATGCATTTATCGATCCTTTTCATTTACAAAATTTTGCCAACTGACACCTGATCTTGCGGGGAAATTTTGACTATCTTCCCGAGCTCCAAATACAAATATGATTGCACCATTGGAAATCTTATGATCTGTAGTTAAAAATAAACTATTTGAACGTGCAAAACAGACATTCCACGGCTGAGAAAATTGATTTTTCCCAAAGGCATTTTTTTCTGGAAATTATGACTTTCGGTGGTTAACTAGCTCGGAATTTATCTTGTTAACCATCTAAAAGCTCTACTTTCGGTGGTTAACGAACCATTTTTTAGCCTTACTTAACCACCGAAACCTGAAATTTGAAATTTTGAATGCCAAGACCAAATCAAATGATTTTTCCAAGTTTGTGTTTGAAAAGAAGACCATCTAATGCACCCAAAAATATTTTGAAATGAATTTTTGGACCTGTTCTTTTCTCCTAAAAATTAGCAAAATGACGGTGCTATTTTGGGAGATAACAGTTCTTGTTATATTGTTGTTCATTTTCCATTTATAGCATTTTATTTATGTTCTGCATACTTTTTATATCTGGAATATTACAAGTGGTATCAGAGCACTTTCCTTGGTAGAAAATTGTGGGTTAAATTTTTTTTCAGGGTAGAGGCGTATTTCGATGTCTTTAAGCTACAAAGATCTGTCATTACACGCATAAACCCATAATTGAGGGATTCATACACGCAGGAAATGCAAGTGGTACTTAAGAGAACGTATTTTGGCCACCCTTTTAACCCCTGTTGGTACCCCTTTGAGTGGTAGCGCATTAGACAACACATGTATATGGATCGGCCTAGATTTCATGAAGCCCTCTTTAGATAAACTGATCGACCACCAGACTGCTATAGTGCCATCGAGAAAAACACTTGGGAAGATACTCTCCAGTACCTGGGTATTCGGGTAGTATGGATAAGGGAATGGTCTATTCTCCTTGGTTGGTTCCCTGAGATATTGGGTCGAGTACTACTGTTGGACCCCGCATGTATATCAGAGATCTATAGCACAGGGCAAAACCTTGTTTGTAGAACCCTTGAATACCTAACCCTTGGGGACGGAAACAAAAAAATTTATAACAGACAAGATCTATTTCCACACAACTATGTTCGAGTTTCCAAATCACTACACATTTATTCTTGGTTAAGAATTTGGGCATTTCATCACTGCAGTATTCTTTAGACCAGAGTATAACTTTGCAGGTGTAAAAAAAAGAAAAAAAGTCTAGAAATTTTTGCACCATTATTTGAGACCTATTCCATTGGATTTATCTCTTCGCCCTTATCACATTCAAACCTATCATTTTTAGAAAAAAAATTGACCCCACCCACCCCTTTTTGGTTCCCTCGTCATCATGGCCCATACCCGTAGCAAAGACTTGGAAGCTTGCTTCAATACCCTGCAATCTAATTTCACAGAGACCCAACAAGAAGTGAGATAGATCAATGCCAATACTTCCACCATCAATCAAAACATGCATTCCTCCATCACCTCATCAATTGTTGAACTCAAAGAGGACCTCAAATAAGACATGACTACCCACCTTGAATCTTTCGTTTCGATGATCTGCACCAAGATGCATATCCCTGCAGATCCCCCTTTATCTAATCCACCTTTGCATACCGAAGCTGAATCTTCCTCTAATTCCCATAATTATCATCCCCATCACTATCAGCGTGACCTACACCTTTCGCGGGTGGATGTGACCAAATTTTATGGCTCGGATCCCACTGTTGGGGTCACTCAAATGGAAAATTATTTCTCTTTGTATGCAATTATAGATGACTTGGCCAAACTCTGGTATGGTGTTCTCCATATAGATCAAGAACATTGGCAATGGTGGCAATGGAGAAAAACTACCTGTCAAGGGTATATTTCTTGGACACACTTTTTGGCGGAGATTTATGAACGCTTTCACACTGACACCAACCATTTAGGTCGTTTGACAAAGTTGAAACAATCTAGCACAGTGGAATACTTTATAATTTATTTTGAGCGACTGGATTTTCGTATAGAGGGCATGTTTGATGCTTTTTCCCAAGAATGTTTTATCAATGGTCTCAAGGATGATATTTGTGCCCATGTCCTCATGGATCGACCTCATAGTTGGGTGGAGGAAACTAAAAGAGCAAAGGAACCACAACAGGTTGTCTCTTCTCAAAACAGGAAACCCTCCTTTATTCCTCACACTAAACCAGTAAATCCCACTCCTCATTCTTCTCCACTAAATATACAAAAATTGATGACGGATGAAATGGATGAACGCCAACTCAAAGGCCTTTGTTATAATTCTGATGACAAATATTTTCTGGGCCACAAGTGTAAGGAAAAAAATCTTTTTATGGCCATCTCAGAGGATGTTTCGGAAGAGGATGTCGAAACTTCCCTTGTGTCTGAGTCACCTGAACCCACTAACATAACCCTTCCTTCATAACCTCCCAAAGTAGAATCAATCATTTCCTTAAATTCTCTCACTAGATTCTCTGCTCCCCAAACCCTCAAGCTAATTGGTTACATCAAGCATGGGAAGGTCATCATTCTTGTTGATAGTGGAAGCACCCATAATTTTTTTCATCATGGCATTGCCCGAGAAACTCATTGCTATATCCATGCAGTCAATAAATTCCAAATCATGATTTCCAATGGAGGATCCATGAAATGTGGAGGGCATTGTGAAAATGTGCATCTCCAAATTGGTGACTACCACTTGAAATCACATATTTTTGCTATCGACATGGGCGGTTGTGACATTGTGTTGGGTGAAGACTAGCTAAGGAATTTGGGTCCCATTCTCATGGATTTTAAGGAATTAACCATGCAATTCGACCAAGAGATCCAAAAATACAACTTCCAAGGCATCATCGTCGGTTCACCTGAGATCATTAGTTCCCATCGCATGGAAAATCTGTTAAAAAAAGGTCATTCTGGCGTTATTTCCCAACTCCATGCCATACAAGAATTTGAGACACCCTTTGTGCCACAAGACCTCCAATCCATCCTCTCTAAACATCAAGTGGTATTTTCCACTCCCCAGGGACTCCCTCCTTCCCATGGTGTTCATGATCATTCCATTCCCCTTGTACTAGGAAGCCTTCCTCCCAATATTTGTCCCTATCATCACCCCTTTTCCCAAAAAAATGAAATTGAGAAAATAGTTCAAGAACTACTTAACACAGGTGTTATCTGTCCTAGTACGAGCCCCTACTCTTCTCCTGTGGTCATGGTCTTGAAGAAAGAAGGTTCTTGGCACATGTGTCCTGACTTTCGCGCCCTAAAAAAACTCACCATTAAAGACAAATTTCCCATTCCTGTCATTGATGACCTCTTGGATGAATTGAATGGAACCCATTTATTTACTAAACTTGATATTCATTCTGACTACCACCAGATCTGTATGAAAGAGGAAGACATTCCTAAGAGTTCCTTTAGAACTCATGAGGGCCACTCTATGTTTTTAGTCATACCCTTTGGCTTGTGTAAACCCCCCTCCACCTTCCAAAGCCTCATGAATCATGTCTTTTGTCCTTTTCTCCATCATTTTGTCTTAGTTTTCTTTGATGATATCCTCATCTATAGAAAAAACTAGACAGACCATCTTCCTCATGTGGACCAAGTTCTCAATCTACTCTCTCAACACCAACGTTTCCTAAAACAATATAAATGTGCTTTTGGTGCCTCAAAAGTCGAGTACTTGGGTCATATTGTTGGCAAGGAAGAAGTTAGGGTGGACCCTAAAAATATTGAATTTATGTAAGACTGGCCTCACCCAAAGACTCTCAAAATATTTCGTGGATTTCTGGGCTTAACAGGTTATTATCACAAGTTTGTTAAGAATTATGGAAATATTGTGGCACCTCTCACTGCACTGCTTAAAAAGAATTATTTCACTTGGAGTTCAGCAGCTGCTCAATATTTTCAAACCTTGAATATGGCCATGTGCACCACTCCAGTCCTGGCCCTTCCTGATTTCACAAAGACCGTTGTCCTGGAATATGATGCTTCACGGAAAGGTATTGGCATTGTCCTTATGCAAGAGCATCGACATTTGGCCTTTACCAACAGACAACTATCTAAATGAAATTTGGGAAAATCAATCTATGAAAATGAAATGTTGGCTATTCTGCATGTCATTGATTTGTGGTGCCTTTATCTATTGGGGAAACACTTCCAAATTAAGACAGATCATCAAATACTCAAGTATTTTTTGGAACAACGCATTTCCTCCCTAGAGAAACAAAAATGGGTGACTAAGATATTTGGATATGATTATGAGATCACTTACAAGAAAGGAAAATACAATGTCATTGTGGATGCACTTTCCCGAAAATATGAAGATGAAGGCTCCCTTTTTTCTCTCTCCTTCATTGTACCAGATTGGCTCCAAGACATTTGCCAGGAATGGCTACATGATCCCAAAAGTTTGCATATGATGCAACAATTGCAGTCCAATTATCCAGTTTCCCCAAGGTACTCTTGGCTCCATGATGAGCTTCGACACAAAGGCCATTTGTATTTAAGTAAATAGTCAAAACTTAAATCCATGGTACTTTCTGAGCTTCATGCTACACCCACAGTTGGGCACTTTGGGTTTACCAAAACCTATGACAGGGTCAAAAATTCTTTTTTCTGGGATGGTATGAAACAATATGTTCATAATTTTTTGGTTGAATGTGATGTGTTTCAATGCAACAAGGGAAAAATAGTCAAATATACTAGCACACTACAACCACTTCCGATTCCACCTGCTATTTTGATGGATATCTCTATGGATTTTATTACAGGCTTACCTAAATTGAGCAATAAATCAGTCATCATGGTGGTAGTGTATCTCCTTGCCAAGTATGCTCATTTTTGTGCTCTTTAACACCCATTTACAACATCCACTGTGGCTCAACTTTTCATGGATCAAGTCTTCAAGCTTCATGGCATGCCGCATTCTATTGTTTCTAATCGCGACCCAACTTTCACCATCAATTTTTTGCAAGCACTGTTCAAGCTACAAGGCACCCAATTGCATCTCAGCACAACTTATCATCCCCAGATGGATGGTCAAACTGAAGTTGTCAACAAGTGTTTGGAAACATATTTGATGTGTTTTGCATCGGAAAATAAAAATCAGTGGGCTCAATGGTTACCCCTAGCTGAATGGTGGTAAAACACTTCATACCATACAACTACCTACATGACTCCTTTTGAAGCAGTATATGGAAAAAATCCACCTTCAGTTCTCTCATATTTACCAGGTGTCTCGAAGGTCAAGGCATTTGACCAATCACTTATAGTTCAAGAGGATATTCTCTTTACCCTCAAAGAGAATTTGGTCATGGACCAGAATTGCATGAAGCAACAAGAATATCAAGTTCGCTTTGAACATCAATTTGTAGAAGGGTATCAGGTGTTTCTTCAACTGCAACCTTACAAGAAACATTCCCTCAACGTCGACCATTGTCAAAAGATGGAACCCAAATTTTGTGGTCTTTATGACATTCCCAAGCATGTGGGATAGGTGGCCTATCAGTTAGATTTTCCCATTCATGCTAAGCTACATCCTGATTTTCATGTTTCATGCTTAAAGAAGGTGATTGGAACTAAGTGCCAAACTCAAACCAACCTTCCAGAGTTGGAAAAATAAGGCTCCATTTGGCTACAGCCACAAGAAGTTTTGGACCAGCGTGAGCATCGCCTATGTCAAGAAACCATCAAGGAAGTGTTAGTCCAGTGGAAAGATACAACTCTAATAGATGCCACTTGGGAACCATCTACCATTCTGCAACAATTTCCACATCTCAAGCCTTGAGGACAAGGTTGTTTTTAAGGGAGAGGACATGTTAGGGACCTAACCCCTCACGTAGGTAGAATAGTATATTATGATGTAATAAAGGTCAATATTAATAAGGTCTTGCAATAAGGTAGAATAAGTCGAATGTAAGAAGACCTAATATAAGCTTCCGCTTCTAGAAGGATCTTCCTCTAGATGGTTCTCTTGATAGACATATTTAGTATAAATAGGAGTCTAGGGTATGAGAACCCTAGCTTGGATATTATTATAATAGAGCTCTTCTCGACTGGAGATTTCCCCCCAGAAGAGGCAAGTGAAAATTTCTCTCTATAATAAAAGTGTTATTTCTGGTGTTATTTTGGTTTCACATCAGTCTTATTGTGGTGTTGTTCTAGTTATATTGTTGTTTATCTTCCATTTCTAGCATTTTATTTATGTTATGCATACTTTTTGTATATGGAATATTACAAATTATCACATGATAATTGTACAACATGATTTAAAGCATCATAATTATGATCAACCGAGAACATATAGTTATTTATGCAATCAACCACTACTACATGCTCAAAATGGTCTAAAAATTGATCATAAGCTTGATATGCATTCATGTCCATAGAAAAATATGAAAATATTGAAGAATCTGATTCCAAATGTGAATAATAATTACATCCTTGTTGTTGTTCCATATCTTATTTATACTCGTTGTCTTCTTTCTTGGAATATAAAACATACTAACAGCCTTCTTGCTCATGTACATGCAAATTTTCAGAATATGCTTGCATAGGAATCCTCTTGCTAGCACGAATTTTCTCCTCAACTTCTTCAACATCTTCAAATAAGAATCTTAAATATGGATATTTCCTTTCTCTCAGGAGAAGGACAAGATCTGAATGTTGATCCATTTCATAGTACACCATGGCAGCAGTCGCGAAAGGTCGGATTTCCACTGACATGCTATGATAAAAATTGTAAAACATCCCGTTGAAGACAACCAAGGCTTCCTCTTCCCCTCTCCTCAAAGAATTAAAATCATCCAAGTAGTGATCAAGGGACTTGTTCTCACCCCAACACTTTAAAAATGAATTGCATAGCTTGATCCAAGAACCAATGGAATCATCTCCCAAACCTTTAAACCACACAACAACATATCCAAACAAAGATTTGGAGAACAACTTCATGGTAAAATCATCATGAACTATCTGAAACTGATCAACAAAGTTCTTGAAGGCCTCCAAATGCCTCTTAGTTGTAACATGATCTTCTCCAGAGAACCAAGGAAGATACTTAAGGAAATCAATAGGATAAGGATGAAGGTGATATGGTAGACTTAAAGGTTTAAACATCTTGTCTCTGATTCTAGTTTGAAAACTAGTGGGCTAGATATGAGGTTTAACAAGTTGATGGCAATTTTCAATAGTAACAATAGAAGGTGATGAGATTTGAGAAGGATTTGAATGAGTTTCAACCTCCTCAAGGTTACAAGTATGATCAAATTTAGGAGGTATTTGAATACAAATCTCATCCTTATGAATACACTGAGGTGAGGATACAAGATCAATATCTACAACACAGGCAGAAGGCATGTCTCCTTCTTCCAAGGATGGATATATAAAGGAAGGTTGATGATAATATTAATAAACAAAGAACAATATGATTCTCTTTATATGTAAAGGAAAACATATGAAAGAGATTATAAAGAAGAACAAGAGTTCATGTAGAAAAATAATGAAATGATACCTGGTTTTACACTTCTTCCCCTTCATCTTTTTGTCAACAGGATCCTCCCCAGTGGAGTCTTTGATTGTGAAGTCACCAAGTAGATAATACAGTCATCTTTTGTTTTTTTTTCCCTCTCTTGTCTACCATCAAAAGTTGGATCTATGTCGTTCTTCCCAGGGAGCTCTTCAATCTGCTCAAATCTGTCCCCGAAAACGACACCAAAAATGTTATCACTTAAAGTCACACTTTGAATGCTAAAGTGTAATCTCAACACCCATAAAAATGTAAAAGATAATTTTGGTTTTGAATAGGTGGATCAACAAGATGGATAAATAAAGGGAGAGGGAAACAAACTACAGATCAATAGGCTACACCAATGGGCAATGGAGTCATAAACATTCTACTCATCGAAGGCACGAAAGTTTCTCAACAAAAAACAAGATTATATGATGATAGATGGAATAATGAAGAAGGAAAAAATAATATAGAATGTTCACTAAACAAATATCCTCTCAGTTGAATAAATCAACAAATACTTGAATAAAACAATGACTGATGGGAAAAAATACAACAGATCCTCTACTGCTTAGGGATCCATAAATCATTGGCATCCTTTGATCCTCAAATCTGCAATATATTAAAATAAGAAGATATATAAACAAAATAATTACAATCTGAAATCACATCTCTCATGAGTCTCCAATATCAGTAATGCTTACAATTATAAAATTCCCATAGGCTTACAAATGAACATGCACAAGGAAACTGCCCACTCCTACTCTCTCTAGCCTCTCTTGGCTCATGATCCAACCCTTCTCCAAGAGATATATGCTTCCTTAAATATTAAATAGAATCCAAATATCCTTAGGAGGTTGAATCACATCTCCTCCGTTGGATTCTAAGCCTTTGAGATAGGTGACAACAATCAAAGAGACAAAAATCCAACAAACTTCTAATTTTCAGGAAATTGTTGGAAGTCATTAATAAATTGTTTCCACCTCACATCACGAGGTATTTAATGGAGATAAAAATTAGGTGCAGGTGTCCCTTTACATCTAAATAATCCTTGATAATCCATTCGATCCCTCCTTGACAGGTGGCAGCCTCCCAGCAAGGCCAATCAACTATGCAAAACCGAGAATTGGAAGCACATTCTGTAGTGCACTGGTGCTGAAATTGTTTCTCTGAAATGCTAAACTGGGCCAAGCTGAAATTTGGACAACAAGTCAACAAGGATATCATCTTCCTCCAAAAAACATTTCAAAGAAACCCACTTCACCATTTGGTTTTATGATCAAATCTCTAACAATAGTTGCTACAGGAAGTTCTATAGCGCCACTCCTAAAATGGCTCTACAGATTTTGTAGTGCCAATTATGTGTCTAATATCTCTCTAACCATAAAATATTTTGAAAAGATGAGAGAGGTTTTTTTTATTTGGTATGTTATGAACAAAACCCTCCATTTTTTAAAAATACCTTCCCATTTGTTCATAATACAAATTTTAAGTTAGTCACTCAAAACTTGCAGAAACATCGTGTCGTGGGTCGTACTGCTTCAAAAATGAAACAAAACCCTCGTTTTTTTCACAAATGTTTCTCTTTTTGATTTTTCAGTATGGTGTTGATGGTGTACTTTGGATAGGTGATTATTTTTCACCTTTTGGTAGCGCAACTACAGAACAGTTTGTGTAGACGATTTCGTAGCACCAGGTGCTACAAAATCTCTGTGTTTTTCATTGTTATGCAATGAATCCTAAAAAACAAAAAAAATATTAGTAGATGGACTATGAGTCTTTAAATTCCTCAAGTAGGTGAAAATATAATATTTCCCTGAACACTTCAAAAATATAAAGATGAATGACCCATAACAACTACATGTAACCCTTTACAACTTCGTGTGATAACAGAACCGAGGGACTAAGTGGGGTGGTTTCATCGCACCATATATATTATTATATAGGTATCGTGCTCCATCAAATATCGGTCCTCAATCCTTTTTATGATTGTTATGGCTTTGTCTCTCATACAAGGTGGGGAGGTGAAAAAGATAAATTCATAAAAGGGAGCCAATAAGTGTTTGAAAAATATTTGATATTTTGCACATTATTTGTGCTCCCAAATCACTTTGCAGTAGATGTGGATTGTGATGTCGGCGAGAAACCAACTCCACCGCATATTTGGATACTTGTGGGTTGTACACATTATGTCTATGAGGTACGAGGACATATGGAAACTAGGAAAGGTTCTTATTTATGCATGTGTAACTACCAAGATGGAAACTTTGAGATTTTAAGATAATATGTCAGCCCAGTTGGATGAAACCCCACATCTGCACAACAATAAATTAGAGGCATGCATGATTGGGGAAATGAATTGCATCTAGCTCCCCATATAACCTGCAGAACATCACCACCATATATTGGTAGGATATTCTTAAATTAGTCATGGGGTACTGACCCTTGGGCATATACTTCAACTGCTTATTTTCCTTGTACCATATCGGGAATAAATCTTTTGTTGTAAGTTCCAACTCATTGAGGATTTGATTATCCAATATTTTGTTCCTAGATTCAATATGATAACATTTATCCAAATCACCAGGCCTTAATGAAGCTATAGGATATTTTCTTGCATTACATACATATCGACTATTTATGTCTATGTTCCTGAAAATCCACGAAATGGCGTCTATGCAAGGGAAGACCACTGGATTTGCTTCCACCCTGAATATTCCTGAATTTTTTATGTTCTTGAAGGCTTGGAGTTCATCTAGATATTCTACCTCCATAGAGAAGTTTACTTGTCGAACATATAATACACGTCTCCCCATTTTAAGGTCTCTACATCCTTCTCTAGAAGTCATGATGTATCATCATATATAGCCCCAACAATTTTTTCCTCTATGTTTTGTTGGGAGCTGCTAGATGGTTCAACCCATGTTTCTTTCATCATCATCTTGTTCCATGGTGACATGTTTGATCCTGCAAAAAGGATAGGCTTAGATCATGTTATATTTAGATACAAATAAATGATTGCACAATTATAAGAGTTACTGAAATGATCAATACATAACGAGATACGTTTTGTAGGTGTTAGGTTAATAGTAGACAATTCTCAAATTCTTTGATGATATTTTAGGGTGAAATACTTGGCACCATCTTAAAAAGGTAAAATTGGAGGCCAGGAAAATAACTTCTTTGACACAAATCGAAGGGGTTAGAACTAAATTTCCCAATAAATGTCACTAGAACTTTGATCTGAAGAGTTGAAGACAAATCCTTCGATCTCATCGGAGGATTTAGTAATAACTCCTCCGATGAGATTGGAAGAGTTGTTTCCAACTTATATGATATGTCATTGAAAGGAACTATCACAAGTATCAACTAGGTCATAGTACTTTACAATAAATTCCTGTAATCATATCGGAGGAGTTGAAAGTAACTCTTTCGATATGATCGGAGGATTTGGTTTCAATCGCTCTGAACTATGCAGAGGAGATCATTTTAACTTTTTCGAATGCATCGAAGAATTTGCTATGAAATCCTTCGGTTTAGAGTTACGGATTTTTTTCAGGAATAGAAAAGAAATCTAAGGAAAACTGAGACTAGTTTATAGGGGTGTGAGGAAACCCTATAAACTTCTAGATCATGGTATTCATGCTTGGGGTAAGCTTCGGGGATTGCAAGGATTAAGTGCAAGGGTGTAGAGAATGTGTGTTGTGGTGAGGGAGAAGGGCTTGACTGGTCATTTATTTTGTGGAAAGGAATAGGCTCTAAAAGTATAAGGTTGGATAATGTTGGCAAGGAGGGTTGTGGGAGAGAGAAAAGTGACAAGGAGTGGGGGAAAAATACTATTGATCTAGGGAAATGGAGAAATAAACAAGGCGAAAAACTAGCAATAAACAAACATCTAACCTCAAACTTAGAATAGAAGAGAAGTGAGGTGATCTTACCTGGATTATTCCACCATGCGGTGAGTGTGGATAGGTAATATATTCGAATGGATTTAATTTTGGTGTGTTTAACCTCAGGTGTCAACATTCATTTGTAAATGGTCGGATAACACTAAACCTAACCTCATTCTGTTTATATAGCCAAACAATAATTTATGGCATTAAATGAAGTGGTTGGGGTCAGTTTGATTAGAGGGACAAAGAGGAAGTTATCCGATAAGTTTGGAAGCCAAGAGAGGAACTCTCCTAATGTGTTCAGAGGAGTTTGAAGTAACTCCTCCGAACTGTTTCAAGGAGTTTGAATTAACTCTGTCGACTTCAAATTTGGATTGTAACACCAAGTATTGATGACTTTTTTTTTCCATGTGAAACGTGAGTTATCGAAAGAATATTCAGATGGAAAAGCATACTTATGAGGATTTATCTTAAGCTCAAAAGATTAGGGGATCCATTTTTAGGGAGATAAACAAGATCAATTGAAAAATGGAGGGTTTTAGTGCCAATCACAACAAATGGAAACACACTGGTCAAATCCTTGGATCTCTTCAAGTTGTTATCTACACACAATTTAGGAAGAGTGGTCCATCATAAAAAATCATAAGAGAGAAAATGTAAGTCCCATAAATTTCATATTGAAAAGATTAAGGTGGTTCAAATAGGGGTGAGACTTTTTCGAATTAACAGATTCTTTCAAATTTATATCCAATCACATGGTGAATTGATAGAAAAGAAAATGTAGGTAGTATAAACGAAACATCAAAAATGTTGATAATACAATTCATAGTGCATTTTTCTGGTGTCTCTCTGCTTCCAGTGAGCGTCCATAGCCCCAATGGAGTCACCCCAATGTCACAAACCTTTCTTCTTTACCAGTGAGTGTCTATAGCCATAACATGGATACTTGCATGTCCCATGTGATCTGGAAATCCTTTCTATAATCCTTGACTTTTTTATAATATTTGATTCTCTTTTATTTAGAGAGATGGGTGGATGGGGGGTATTCCAGTTAACCTTTAAAGGAACTAGGTATGACACCTATGATGTTGATATATGATAAGTTGATTATGGATGAATAAACTTCATGAATCCTGATTCCTAGTCTACTATGAACATTTCATCTAGAACATTTTTGTTTAGCTCGAATAATATGGAAATATATTGTTCATTGTAGTCTCTTAGATCTTTGTTTTCTCAGTGTCTCTTCATATTTATAAGCTATGTTCCTTCACCAAATCTTGACTTGTGACTGCGCGTAAAGGGATTACATTGTCTAGGGGGATATGTATATTTGACATCGTATTACATAGATGTTTAGGATATCTACACTAGATTTTCTACATTTAGACACGTGACTTGCTCTAAGTTGTGAGAACTTAAAAAATACAAAGGAAGTCATAAAAAAGGATAAAGGAAAATGATAGTAATCAAACAAATTAATAAAACCAACCTAAATAAAGAAGAAAAATAAAATGAAAAACATAATCAAGATTTATTTATGTACATGTGATTAACAACCTCCATTTCCAACTGATATAGTGCTTCAAGACTTAGCCATTTATAGGGAGAGAGTCGACTTCCCCCTAAAGGTTCTGTAATCAAAAATTGCCTTCGCCAATTTTTTCTTTAATGAGGTAGGGACCAAGCCAAATATGTTGAAATTTTGAATGTTTCCCTTTATATTAATGTGGATTTTCCCATTTTAGAATTAAGTCCCCAACTTGGAACTCTTTCTCACCTGCATAATTCTTATCAAACCAACTGATCCGTAGGGTCTTTTAATGACTATGGTTGAGTTTTAATTTTGCATGCGTTAATTAACCATTTGAGAAACTTAGTGAAAGAATGAGGAAATAAGAGGAATTATGACAGCCATATACACATTGCGTATCTGAAATGAAATAATTGACAACAAACCATAACACACAGATTGATAACGGAGTTCGGCACAAGTTTGCCTACGTCTCCGGGCCTTTGTCTCTGTGGGGGAGGCTTCTTTATTTCTGTTCAAAAGCTCAAAATTACATCAGTGTAGTGCCAATTGGCTACAAGAATGATATGTTCATGTTCTTCCAGATCTCAAGAACCCTGCAAAGAAAACGACACGCAAAATGGACGTCCGGAGCTCCCAGAAATGGTCCGACAACGTCTGCTCCTCAAAAGCTTCCCTACATAAAAATGGCTTTGGCTTGGCTTCCCTTCAGCATAACTCTGCTCTTTTCTATCCTTGATTGTCCTCCATGGCATCAAACAGGCCTGGTTTATATAGATTTGAAGTTGGTTTCTCATCTCCAACTTCCTCCCAAAATTTGGGCTCCAAAAATGCCCAATATCTCCCAAAAATGGAGAAAATCAATAAAAATCAGGCATTTTAACAATAAAATTCCAATACTATAGAATAAAACCCACTTTTGAATGAAATTAGAGAATAAGCCCCTAGGCCTAGGCACGCGCCCCCTAAACTCGGTCATATGGGCCTCCATATGGCCACGTGCCCATGCGCTGGCCCCTTTCCTCCGCTCCAGCTCCTGGTTCTGTTGGCGCAACCATATGACCCGCGACTAACAAATTTATCCGTGCACGCTATGCGCTCGACTCTTATGGTTTGGTCACATGTAGGTGTATAGACCATGGGCTAGGGCTTAGCCCTAGCCCCCCCTTTTTGTGCCATATTACATTTTACACTTTATATAATTTTAAACATGCCATAATTAACAAGTCATATAATGGCACGTTGGTAAAAGCTTCTCCCAAAGCGCTTGGTTGGTGTTGGTCTTGGGTTGGAAACCCATGGACCCCAACTAATTTTTTATAACTTGCCACTTAGACTTTGACTGGGTGCCATGTGGCTGCCCATGACTGGGCCACGTGGCACCTTCCCATTCGACGGACAAATTCCACTTGTCAACCATTGACTGGTCCAGTTGCCTACCACATGTCTGCCCTGTCAGAGAACCTGCCCAATCATCATCAGCCAAAGAGTGCCACATCATCTCCTGCATAGTCAGCATGCTGATGTCATGCTGACATTAGCATTGACTTTTTGACCAGTTGACCTTTGACTTTTTACTTGTTTGGGCTTTCGATCAGAACGTGATAACTTTCGCATACAGAGCCCGTTTGACGAAGTAAATATACCGCTGGAATCAGGAAGATGAGACGAACACAATGGTGTTGGTTTCATCACATTTAGAGAACTTTCATTTTTGAGCATTTTTAAACCCTGTTAGGCTTCTGGAACCGATTTCGGATCACACCTCCCCACAAAAAGACCTTTTGGTCCCCAAAAGGTTACTGACCAGTTAACAATCTCGGGATAGGCCACCTAGCTTGTCCTTTGTCTCTGAACTCTTTCCTGTGCACCTGTCTCATCAAGATCAATTGTAACACAATCATGACAATTGATAGTATATTGTTAGCCATTTGAACCCTGTTACATCTTACTGAAGCCACTATCATCCATGTAGAAAACATTGCTAATAACAGCATCAAAAAGACGAATGCAAATGAACTGCTATACTTGAGATATTTGCATGACATGAGCTTATCTTGAAGCAACTTATGATTGATTTTCCATTCAACAACCATGTCTTGTTCTTTCTTA
>SNQJ01S0013689.1:103234-119537 GCA_010110895.2 Picea sitchensis | reverse complement strand
TTGGTGTAACTCTTATACTATTGTTCATTGCTCATTGGATATAATTGAATGGTTTAAGTATAAGTTGAAAAAGGTTTTTAAATTGTACTTGATACTGATTCACCCCCCTCTCAGTATCAACACTATAATCATAAGTTCCTCATTTAGTTCAGAAAGTGGTTTTTAATTAGTCTGTTTCTACCAAAACAATCTGATTGTATCCTAAAAATCCATCTAAAAGAGAAAATATATTAGATATGGAGACGAGTTATAGGATTTGATCTAATGGGGTAACTGGATAGTTATATTTTTTGAAAGTACGATTGATTTTGTGGAAATATATACAGATTCTTATTTATCCTAACACTTTTCTTACGGGAACCATATTAGAGACCCAAGTCGATCGTCTCACTTTGAAAATGATTCGGGTATATAATAACTTCTTGATTTCATTTTGAATCATAGGTTTGAGGGTTGGATGTATATTTCTAAGATTATACTAGAATGAATTGATCCCTTCTTTGATGGGGACCACATGTTGCATATTCCACGTATCATATGTCTTCAAATCATCATATGTCTAGGAAAAAACATCTTAATACTTCTTGAATAATTATGTGAATGTGTACTTTTTTGAATATGAACAATAGGTACATAGGTTAACATATTTATGCTACTCAGATGTTCCCAAATTGACCAAGAAATGAATCATAGTAGAGTTGTTGGTCTTCAGATTAGCTGGCCTCCTGAACTTGGATTGTAAATAAAATAATTTTTCAAGAGTCAAAACTTTCTTCGAAACACAATTTGTCTTCACCTTGTTAGTTTATTCTTGATAAGTTTACAACTCTTGTTAATGCACCTCATCATCGATCATTGAATCATCATCAAACACTCTCCAACTCGAAACATTTTCTAGTACGAAGGGCCTATACATCATTTCAATCGAAAAACAATTGATAGGAGGCATAAACCTAGATGTTGCATTGGAAAAAATATTTTCATCTATATTTTGATCACAAGGTATAGAATTAATATTAAATGTATCAAATAAATCAAGTAGATTCCATACCTCTAGCTGGTAATCCTTTATATTCGAAGACAAGAAAGGAATAGTGTTTCTTACCTGTCGAACAATGATCTCAGAATCACCAAACACTTTAAGGTATTTTACCTCAAGGTCAATGGATTTTTTAAGGCCTTGCAGTAAGGATTCATATTAAATAGTCTTGTTGGTGCATTCAAACTCTAAACGACATGACATGAGTGTTTTTCCTTGGCTAGGGTCAATTAGGAAACATCCTATTTCGGCTCCATCATGTTTTTAGATTCGTCGAAGAACATAGTCCACATGTCAGGATTATTAGTCTTTCTAGTCAAAATAAATCCTAAGTTAGTTAGTACTAGAAAGGCACTATTATGTATTCGTGGGAAGAGGCCTGATTTTAATTATGATGGTATTTCAGAATTCTTTGCTTCGTAACAACCATAATCAATTTTAAAAAATCAATTCCCAAATATGGAATGAGAAAATCTTATGGGCTCGTTCTTACCCTCTAATTCCATCAATATGTGTTGCATGTGTTCCTCATTGTTTAAACGGATTTGATTGGATTTTCCTTTATGAGGAATCCATAGATGAGACCAATAAGTAGATAAATAACCTTGTATTTTGGATGACCAATCTCTACTTAAGAGAAAACCATAACTCGTTGGTATGTCTACCACAAATATGTCTATAGTATAATGAACTATGGTGTCAAATGACAATCTGATTAAAACATTTTTAAGTTCTCCTTTTACTTTAACATCTGTCATGTCTAATTGGATGATCCTAGTTTTCGTTATTTGTGGAATGACATTTATTTTTTTGCAAAAAAAAAAGAAGGCATGATATTGGAAGAGGCACTAGAATCTGCTAAACAATTATGTACATTGAAATTAAAATTTTCATAAGTGAGAAGAAAAGGTGGTACCTGAGACTTTGAAAAGGCACCTATACTTGTTGATTTTATAGCTACTGCTATCTCCACTTTGTGTATCCCTTGTGCATCTCTTCCAAGGATTAAAATATTAGTAGTTGCGATAGTTTCTATCTGAGTTTCATGGGGGTTTGAAAGAATCGTGTAGAAGTTTGTGTTGTTTTGGAAGGGAGAAAATACCAAACATGGAAAAGTATCTTCAATATTCTTCATGTCCTCGATAATTACATTATATAACAAGGCATGTGAGTTTTAATCGTTCTTAGCTTGTTCATATTTTTCTCAAATCACCTTTTCATCTCCTAGTATCATGTTATTTTTTTCATTATTCCCAACAAAACTAGATTTACTTGGTTTTTCTTTGTTTTCTACAATTGTTTTTCCAATTTATTTTATTTTATTTTATTTTTTTCTGGGACCGCATCACTTTTTTGGGGGAGGACAAGGGGAGGCGTTATTTTTCTATGAGGAATGTTATCTTCTTTGGAAAATGCGGGATTAGATAGTGGGACTTTGTTGTGTAAGTTATAACCTTCTGGAGCAACCACTTTAACAACCTTTGTACCTCCTGAAAGGATTTCATCAATCTGTTCATTGTCTGATTCTACATACTAGTCCCAAAAGGGAATAATTGATTATGGGGGGGGATTCATCACCAACACCAGAAGGATATTGTGCATGGATTTCATCATCCAAACTCTATTGATCTAGAAACTAGTTTATCACCAAGGTCATAGAGTTGAACCATTGAGGGAATGTTCGTTCTGGGTGATTTTTTTGATGATAAGAGAAAAACTTATCATTATTGAAGCTATCTAAGTTAAAATTCATTTTTTGTAGTTTAGGTGGTTGTCATAGGTTGTTTGTTTTCTTAAAGAATGGGAGGAAAGTCTATGGTTTTGATGATCCTTCACCAACATTCTTTTTAAAGTCCACAACTTCATTGGATAACTTCTTAACGATTTTGACCACATTATCGATATCCTTTGACTCCATGTCAGGTGGTTTAGTTAACAATAGTGGTTTATTTCCATTCCACAGTCTCAACTTCATCAAAGTTTAATGCTAATGTATTATTGTTAGATCGTTTTACAAACATCCCTATGGAGGGGGTTAATGTAGTTGTGTAATATTCAATGGCTAATGATTGAGAGAGAGCGACATCATGAGAAAAAATAATTAATACATTGAGAAATATTTGGTTAAAATAATTTACTCTTTCCCTCTTTTCCATTCTGATGGATCCTAGTTCATTATGTAGAGATGAAGTTGTTTTATTTCTCCAAATTTTCTCATAAAGAGACTTTCAAAATTGTCCCATTCTATAATAGATCTTACATGTAGGCTGAAATACCAAGTGGAGGCTTTCCCAGAAAAAGTGTAAGGAAATATCCTACACATTATGTCATCATGTTCAACACCTAAAAGATGTATGGATAAAAATAAATTTTTAACATGATCTTCCGGGGATCTGGGTTTGTCCAAGTTGAATTTCGGGAGTTGTTTATCAAAATTCCTTGGCATTTAATGAATTTTCCCATCCACATTGAGAGCTCCTTGGTCCTTCCATATTAGTATAACTTTTATATGGATCTTGTTTTCTCCCATTAGTTGTTCTATGGTGATTTCTGGTTGTTCACCTTCGAATTCTTCTTTAGGTTCCATAAGGAAATGTGCAACTTTGCTCAAAGGTATTGGTACCTCTTGTAGTTTGGTTTCAATAAGGTCATCTATAGAGTAAACGTAAAAATTGGGATTTGTTCTAGGACATTCTACACGGGTCACTTTTCTCCTAGGGAGTTCGGATGTTGTAGGTAATTTTCCAAGTAATTTTCCGTAAGCACATGTAATTCTATGGGTTTAGTGAAGCTCTTCTTGTGGTATGTGAAACCAGGTATCAATATGTATTTCAGGACTACCAGAGGAACTTCCGAAATTAGGCTTTGAATCTTCATAGGTAACTTCTTGTTCAAACTCGACCTGAGGGAACAAGGTGGATTGGGGGTTGGGATTGCTCGTTGAAGATTGATTTTGGTTATTTTTAAATTTATGTATATAAGCCATAAAATATGGCCCTCTTCTAGCAGTAAAACCCCCCTATGACTACACCAGGGTTTACAATTTAGGCAGATTAATTAACCATTTAAAATTCAACTACTTCTATAACTACCCCAAACATACCCAAGACTCATACAACAAAATAAAAGATGAGAGGGATAAAGTAACTATACCTCTACTCCATGTCTAGTGATGATCCTGCCACGCTTGAAAGATTCACTGACTACACGCCTCCTCCCAAGGCTAGATTGCATTCAAAGATAAACAAATAAAAAGCTACAAGCATGCAATTCATATACAAATAAGGGTTAGATGTTAGAATATCAAAAGATAAACCTTTAAAAACATTCAATACACCATGATTTGGGACAGGAAAAGTACTTATTTTATTAATAACTCAATGATTACACCTTTTACAACCAAAGCCACCTACCGCTCCATGAACCTGGTCCAGGCTCCTCTTCACCAAGATCCAAGTGCACCTCTGTATGGCTTCTCTCAACCTTCATATCTCTTCTTGGGAAGTTAATTGGTTCTAATGGAGGAAGAAGGGATAAATAGGGAATGTTGAGGCAATTCTCGTAAAAGGGATGCAATTACTTGGGGTAAGGAGGAAATGTGAAATGGGCAAAGTTTCATTGTTCTTATGTATAGATGTAGAATGAGACCCCAACACCTCATTTTATATGACAAAAGGATGGTTATTCAGTTGGGTGACGACCTATAGGCAATGGATTAGTTGGGAAACTACCCAATAGCTTGTAATCTCAACAAATTCCTTGCAATTTTTTTTTTTCAACTTTTGCAAGTATACGTGGGTTGTAGTGGGGAAGAATGCATACATACATGGTTTTTAGTGGTGAAAAAAGTGTATGTACATGAGAAGTATTGGTGTAGGGCGCGTACATCTTCAAAAAATGGGTTTTTTAGAAGAGCATCTCAGTGATGGCTTGGAAAAAAATGCAAGAGGGCCAAAGGCCAGGTATGCATGTGTAGAGCAATTTAGGGTTATAACAGATGCCCCTTAATGTGTCAGGTCGGAAGAGAATCTGATGGCCAAAATACATTACAAAATATTTTCCAATGTATGAAACGAGTGAGCCTGAGACTAGAGTTCAGGAGGTACCATCTGCAAAAATAGAAATTGTCTCTTTGAGGCGGGCATACCCATGCTTGGGATGAAATAAATCATGGTTGCCAATCAAATACACTGTAGATCAATGTCATATAACTATACAAAGTGTAGCCACAAGAAATACACAACGTATCTACATATCAAAATCAAAGATATACAAGTATAGTATCCATATTCAAGAAGCTAATGCCACCCAATGGATGGATATGAGGTCTTTATAGCTCAAGAAACAACTTCAAGATCTTCAAAAATTGGGTAGGAGTACAATGTGAGTGTATGAATTCACTACCCAGAAGTCTTCGATGGCTTGTCGAGAAAATACAAGAGGATCTCGATGATCAGGTAGAGAACTTCATTGATTTTGAACAAGAACTTGATTGGACTTTCAGGATGGTCGGGTCATGAGGTCAAGAGACAAACTGCAGAAGGGTCAACTCAGGTTGGGTGAAAATTCCCTTGGAAAAAATCATGAAAGATGATTAGACTCAGGAAACATGACATTGACATAAGTTCACGATGCAGGAGGCAACACAAACTCTCCATGTGTTTGGAAGAGTAACCAAATGGAGGAGGACACAAATCTGTGTAGCGATAACAACTTCCTAAGTTCATATTAGATCCCAATGCTTGACGAAAAAATGAAAGGATGTGCTTTGTCCAAGAGCGACTCATTGTGCTGCAAAAAAAAGAATATAGATTTCTCATCCCCTCTTTTTGGATTTTTTTATTTTTTGTCTTTTTCAATTTTTTAAAGAGATTGAAAAAGAATAAAAGAATGATACGTTACAAAGGAGGAACTAGTGTCGCAAACAAGCATACTAGTTCCAAGCGCAAGGAACACACTAATGCTTGGGGCAAGGAAACATGTGTAGGAAAAGGACACTCGGGGAAAATTCCTCCATGGGTCAAGGTGTCAGGTCATAGAGGCAAAGTGATACAAGTCTTGCGTATAAGACATGCTTCAAAGGTTCATTTTAGAGAAACATGGAGTCAGCATTAGGCCAAAGACGTAGAGATGAAAATGAGATTAGAAAGACACAATGAAACCCCCTTCAATGTAATTTTTAACGAGCCCAGAGAAGGTAAGATCGATGGTTTTTTCACGTTTAGAGAGTCTGAAAAACATAAAAGAAGATGCCAAGGGGTACCTTTTTTGAAAATAGTTTAGTTGGTTTGAAAAAGGGGTAAACTAGCACCGAAAATACATCTATTCAAAACCATTTTAACTTCTGTGAAAAAGACAAGATCACTCAATAATCTTTTCAATTTTAAGGAGTCTAAAAAAATCTTAACTATGGACGCACAACCTTTTTCTGGATTTAGTCTCCTTAGCTCGAAAAAGTATAATATTCACTGAGGAAAACTCTCCCAGTGAGATGAATCTCTCGAGGTGTACCTTTTTCCTCCATAATCCATAAGCCAAAAAAGGGGGTAAACTCATGCCAGTAAATGTTCTTCTAGACCAAGTTAACAAGTGTAAAGGAACAAGGTCACTGGGCAATCTTTCCAATTTTAGGGAGTCTGAAAAGAGATTAACTATGGACTCCATGGGAGTTTATTTTTTGGAAGTAATCTCCAGGGCTCGAAAAAGGTGATAAACGAAAACCAAGGAGAATGTTCCTTTTCCGTAAATTTAGTCCCTTAGGCACGAAAAAGGTGATAAACCAAAACCAAGGAGAATGTTCCTTTTTCATAAATTTAGTCCCTTAGGCACGAAAAAGGGTTAAACTTATACCTGAGAATACTCTTCTAGTGAACCAAATTTCCTAGAGTATACCTTTGTTCATAAAATTGACCATCCGGACCGAAAAATGGGTAAACTACCACTGGACAGATGTGCCTTCAAATTTGAGTTTGGCGAGCATGAAGGACAACAAGATCGCTCAACAATATTTTCATGTTTAGAGAGTCTGAAAAGGACTTAAAGAAGACTCCAGGAGGTTACTTTTCTTAGTTAATCTAGACAAGATTGAAAAGAATAAATGTAGTCTCGTCGGATGTTTCTTTTGGATTTCAAAACGAGCTTGAAAGACAACAAAGCATGCTCATTTTTGGGAGTCCCGAGGGTGAGGCCAAGAGTGAGGGTGTATCATATGAATGAGGCTCAAACTCATAATCATGACAAGGATAACAAGGACTCTTGAGCCTAAAGTCATTATAGGCAGCATGGACGACAAAATGCATCAAGGATTTATCTAGGGCATCCATGTAAATGGACGCCAAAATGCATAAAGGATTTATCTAGGGCATCCATGTAAAGGTAGTCTATACCACCTAATCACGACACTTATTAATAAGAAATGATGGTTCTGTGTCGCACTTCGGTGGGATCGATCCTATGGAAAAGTAGAAAAGACAACAAGATGCATAAAGTGGAGGTTGAATCCTAACTTATATGAAAAATGTTGGAAAAAATGACTTTTTATCAAAGGACCTTTAAAAGTGACCCATCTCCCAAAACGTTACCAAAGCAGAAGGCAAAGTGCATCATAACATCCAATAAGAAACTAAAGAACCAAATTAAATGATTTCCAAGCCAGACAAAACGACAAAGGGGTTCAAAAAAGTGGCAAAAAGGGACAAAAAAGTCTATAAATAGAAGTTGACAGCTCATTTTCACCATTGCAATTTGAAAATTAACCAGAAGGTAAAAAATACCCCTTCTCTAAATAAGTTGGTTCTGGGAGCTTCAAAGGACGAAACGAACTTCTGCTCAAACCAAGTAAGTACAAACTCATCCCTCTTGCATTTCCCTTCTTCCTTTGTGCATTCTTTTTGTTTTTTTGAGGGGTGCACCCTCCTTAAAAAGGGCGTCCCTACATGTACGCGGGTTGTCCTAGGACAGCCCGCGTGTGTACTTGGGAAGAAAAAAGTATGCCCACATACATACATGATTGTGTCCAAAACAACCCATGTACACCCTCAAAAGTATGGAAAAAATACAAAATGCAGGAGCTAAGTCCCCTTGAACTATCATGGAACATGATGTATGTCCAATGGAGGGAGAGGGAACACGAGGATATTGATATCTTGGTCGATGAGGACCCTATTGCTATTGCTGCATTGAAACAATGCGGGTTGTAGAAGTTCTTCCGGTTTCCGTTCATGAGGGCACAACCCAGGTTCCTAAACACCCTGGTGGATTAATGGCATCCAGACGTAGAGGCATTTATGATAGAGGGGAATTCATTGACTCCAACGAATGAGGACATAAACTTCTTGACTGGCCTCTCAGGGAGAGGGGAACCAATCAATCTACACACTTTTCCCCCTGGGTCCTTTAACATTGCAGACTACATCAGGATGCATTGCAAGGCCATCACTGAGAAAGTAGGTTCTCAAGTGCCCATCAACAGGATCAACAACTTGTGACAGAAGGTGATCCTATTGTTTATTGGGAAGACCACTGGATATGTGACCCTACACTAGGCCTCCCGGGTGCACATGCATTGTGAAATTCAGTGTCTGGATGCATGTATTTACGATGGGAGCATGACCATGCTCACTTGCATGAAGAGGAATCTGAAAAAGTGTCGAGAGCATAGAAACAAAAACTTTGAGTTTGGCACCATTTTATGCTCATTCTTCCTCGAGAGGGTGCCCAGTCTGAGTCCCAAAGAAAGAGTACATGGGCATGTGGCTTCCTTCCCAACGTTATGCAAATGGGAAGCAATGTTGCCTCGACAAGGGGGAGGAAGGACCATAGAGGCCTTCGACAACAAATTCTTTGAATGGTGAGCTTAACAGATTCCATCCCTATAGGACTACCCCTATTTTGGAATGAACTTCTCGAGAGATCCGGACATGCTCTTACCTCCCGGAGAGGAGAGAGGTGAGCTAGGTACATGTTTTTTAAGTTATTTATTTTTTAATTTCTTTTATATATATCATTTTTATATGCATTAGAGTATTGACATATATATATTTGTTATGTACAGGCGTGGGACCAGTGCACCCAATAGACTTCACGAGGACTCAGTGACATCCTCGACCAGAGGTAGTACCAGCAACAATTGACAGACTAGCATCCATAGGGGGACCTCCAGCCGGATAGGCTGAGAGAGTTTTGAGATGGGTGGAGTGGAACCTCACCGCACTCACTCGTACAGTTCCCATGGACAAGGTCAAGGATCTCCCGTCATCTATGCAACCTCATGTGATTTGGGTGCCATGAACTTGGGTTCAACTTTTCTAGCGTTTAGCTAACGTCGTCTTCACTACTGTAGGGCCAATAGGCCCTGAGATTAGATAGAATAGACTTATTATGTTTCAAGGGAATGTTTTGTATATTTTTGAGGTCATAAGCCCCATGATGTATGTTGGATATTATTTTTCAGGCATTTGCACCCACCTATGTACTCTGACACTTTTTGACACACACACACACACACACACACACACACACACATATATATATATATTTACATATTTACATATTTATGTCTTATGGATAACATATTTTACAAATGTATGTACATGTTTATGTGTGTGAAACATGTCAATCTAATACTTGATTAGATAGAGTATCTGTCATTTGATTTAATCTCCTAGGAGCATAGATATACGTAATGTAATCAAAGTAAAATTCTAAGAGACGTACCCTAAGGAAGCGTCGGTGTAAAGTAGGATCATAAACATGGTAAACTCCATTTAACTAGGACACAACCAGCTGAGCATCTAAGTAGACCCAGAGGTGAGAGATGCCATGCGACAAAGCATCCCATAGAAACTCTACCACTGCATTGTACTCGGCGACATTGTTTGTGCAGTCACCTAGACAGATACCTCTGGAAGATAGAAATTGACCTTGAGGCATGAAAATCACCCAAGCTGCAGAAGAAAGCCTCTGAGTGTGTCATCTAGCACCATCCATGAACCCAAAGAACACCTTTGATTCACTTGAAATCTTCCACAATGAAAAATATAACATAAATAATGACACGTCCATAAAACAAAGAAGACAAAAAAATGTATAAGAACTATACATATGTACAAGAAGTCACCCAGGCGACCGACCTAAGAGTAGTACTTCTTGAGGTAGAGCCCATTTCTAGGCTCTGCCAAGGCATTTCCCTCAAAGTCGACTACATGATAAGAACCCTTATTTAAGACCTCTTTCACGATGAAAGGTTCTGTTGGCAGCCAATTCGCCTTTTTATACTATCCTAATAAGCTTCCTACACCAGTGTTTTGCAACCCTTGATTTTCATCACAATCTTTGAATAAAATGACACTATTATTTCGTGCATTTGCACACCTGCCTTTGTTTTCGTTTTCACAAATGCAAGCATGAAAACTTTGATTTCAATGTCACATTAAAATCGTCACTGGATTATTTTGGTTACTCTTGTCTATGTGTTCATTGCATTTCCAATTTAATTATAGTCACACATGGTTGGCCAGATACCAAGATCTTTACTCATTTGGCATTAGTCACACAGTTGGCAAGATACCAAGATCTTTACTCATTTGGCATTCTGTTGTTGTTAATATGATTTCATTTTTATAAGATTGTGATGATATTATAATGACTGTCATTGGGTCATTAATATATTGATGGTTTGATGTTCTATAGTCTTTCATCGATTTCCTTGACACATTGGTTTCATGAAAATACATTGACGTTGTGGTTAGACCCTTGGTGTAATCATTTCACACAACACATATTTGATATGATCAAACCCTTGGTGTTGATTCTAAAACAATTGTTCTGATTTTAAAACTATGCTAAAACTATTGCTTGTGAAAATGTTTGGTCGACTTACCATTGATTTCATTAATGGTTTGAATGGCATTACTTTTAACGCATATGCAATAGTGATTTGAATCACCTTATACGCCATCGGTTGTACATTGGGAAATGCCTATTTTGCATGGGCTGATCTAGCTCCACCACCCTCGCACACTCGGGCATTAATGCCTCCCTCCTATCCCGGGTCATCTCTATTGATTTTTGGTTAATCCTGTGAGCTATCTGATCCTGCGAATACCCTGTCCAAACCCTTGTGCGTTCACCTAGCTCACCGTGTGCTCCTGTCTATGGCACTGGTGGTGCGCATAGAGCTGAATGGTAGCTAAACACTCCTGTTGTTCGACAATGCCCGTAAACATTTGGAAAATGGTGGCTGGCTGGTGTTTATCCAAAGGTTCAAGGGTTTCAACCTTTCAGTTTCCCAACAATTCACCCTCACCTTCAACGGATGCAAGGCTTAGGTCGGAGAAATACAGCTCGAGCTCAATGAGGAAATTGTAAGCTCAGCTACAGGACTGCCAGCTATAGGGAAAAGGTGGTTTAAAAATTCCAAAGTAGAAGAGGTGCCGTGGCCGCTCCTATTCACATCAAGGAAGGTTGTTTCCTGTGATAAAGGTATGCCTATCACTACCCTCAAGCTCAGGTGGCATGATCTTTTGGAAATTGTTAAACAGTTTGTGACCTGTGAAGGTCGATATGGCTTGGTGTTTCTGTATCATCTTCAGTTTTTGATGAATTTTATAGGCTACCCTTTGAATATGCCGCATTACTTCTTGCGTAGTCTTTACAATATGTCTAAAAGATTCAAGCGTGAGAAGGCTGATAGCAGCCTTTTCCATCACGGCTTGATCTAACTCATTATCATCCACCATTTAAGCCTTAGTGGTGATAATTGGAAACCCTTCCTATCTAGGAATGGCTTTGCCACTCCCAAGTCTATCCAAGTTGACAAGGTTGTGGTTACGGAAACTCTGGTTGGGCCAACCATGCCATTTCATATCCTTCTACCCCCTGTCAAACCCTCGGATTTCCCAGACATCGACCTAACTGATACTATGGCCGACCCAGATGCTAAATAAAATACCAAGGCCATCAAAAGACCTGTGAGGAAGAAAGAAAGGAGTGACAATACCGTCAACAATAAAGGGAATAAAAATGCTCGATGGATATCGAGATGTGCTAGGAACAAACCCAAGCCAAACATTGACCAAAAGCCAATAGTCTTGAGCGAGGACTCGGACTCCGATATTGAGCATTTCCTAGCCAAAGAGTATCCCTATTCCCATGGCCTATGCTCTAAGGAAACCTATGACTATGTCTCTAACTTAACTCTGTGCCTCAAAGACGACCCAAACTACCCGGGAATCAAGCTGCACAAGGAAACCCCTGGTAACTTGAACAAACCCTTGCCTGTGATGCCAAAGCCCAATCAATCACCATGTATCCAGTGTAATGCTTGGCTAGAGTGTTATTACACCGACGTTCCCCTGTTGTAATCAAAGATCAAATCGTTAGAGGAACGGGTGACAGTGTTGGCGAAGGAGAACGACAGGCTACAAGCCAATGAGAAGAAACAAAAAAACACCGGTTCAATTGTCTTCAGGAATGTTGAAGCAGCAATGGCCTTTGTCAGTTCAAAATTATCATGATCGAGTTGCCCAGGTATGTGTTTTGACATCGATTTTTCTTTAATGAGTTTGCTTGAATTAATATAACGGATTGGGTTTTGCTTTCGATTACTCTTGTTTGTTTTAATAGAGTCAGAAATGGTTCTGTTACTTCGAGTTTCAAGGAATGATTTCGTTTTTATAAAAAAAAATCGTTTGCAATTAGTATAAATTAGCTCTGTTTGTTTATATTCAAAATGATTTTGTTACTAACGATTTTGTTGTGTATCATGTACAGTAGATTCGTTTTTCTAAAATCAAATATAGCTGAGATTTGGTTAGGCGATTGTATTGTGCTGAGATTAGTATAAACGATTCGGTTTTTTTTTATTCTGTTTGGTTTGCGTTGAAAAAAATTTATACGTTTGAATAAAGGGTAGTCAATTGGGTTTGATTTCATTTGGTTTTGTTCAATAGATTCAAAACAATCTTGTTGACTTTAATTTACCATAAACGATTCTATTTCGTTTTGAATAAATATGCTCGTTTGGATTTTGAGTGCATTCGACCTATGCAAAGGATTTGTTTGCTAAAATCCTGTAGCTGTGTTTGATTGATATGATTTAGAAAATGATTGTGTTGGCCCTAAATCACTTCGATCCATCTCTTTTGGTTCGATTCTGAAATGATTCTGTACGTCTAAATTAGCACAGTCGTTTGTATAATGCGATGGATTCAAAGCTAGATACGGCTCTGTTAGTTTGGATTTAAATGATCTTGTCAATTTCGTTTTAATTCAACAACAATTTTGTTAAGTGCTGAGTCGACATCAACATGGCATGAAATATTCACTTGATTGGCTACAGCCTATTTTGATTGAAATAGATTCAAACATGATTTCGATTCGCTCTCAATCAACATAGAAATTTTAGTTTGAATGATTCGTTTGGTTTTTAATTAGTAATCAAATATTTGTTTAATAGTTTGAATATAATTCTGTTAGTTTTGAATGGATTTAAAACGATTATGTGTTCAAATTAGACCAGCTACATAATCGCAAGATTCTGTAGCTAGTCTTAAAGTTTAGATTTTTGTTAATTTTATCAATAAAATATCCTCTAAACTTGTTTATTTTTGTCCACTTTCAGGTGTATACGAATTTCAATGATCAATTGGGCATGCTGTGGAAGTTTAGGAGATACTTTAGATATAGTTTTGTTATAGGTTGTTAGCTTTAGTCAGACTTGGGATATTATCCCCAGATTTTTTGTAAACTGTTTTGAGAATTCCCACAGGGATGTTTTACCCTGTGGGAGGTCTTTAAATACTTGTTATTTTTTGTAATTGAGGCATCATAATCACTGTTGGGAGAACCAGACTATGGATTTATAATAATACAAACTGAGATGAAAGTTGATGTCTTGTAACATCTTTAGCTTTCAATATATCCAAATTTTGTTTCAAGTTTTCTTCATATCAGTTTGCAATTAATTATCGACTACTTTAGCTATCGTAATTCATTGCATGTAGATGTGATTTGGTTTAAGTGTTATCCATATCTGATCTCTCTTATTTAAAATAAATAAAAAAAGTACAACATTTACTTTGTTTCAATTGAATGAACTAAAGATTTATCTTCTTCGTTAATTGAATCATTTTGTACAAATCTTTGCACAGAGATTTATCTAAATGTGATGATTTGTAAATTGTAAGATTGCTGTAATTTTTTATGTCTTGTTTGTCCTGTCATTTATATTTGAAGAGCACAACTACTTCCTCTTTACGAGAATCTTGTGGAGAATCTAGTGCGGGTTTCCTCCCTCCGAACAGCTAAAACTATTATTGCATACAGGACAAACCTGAAGTGTTACTTCAGGTCAGTTTGCTATTTGTTATTTGATAGTTAATTTATTAGTGTTATTTTAGTAGTTTAGATATATATATATATAGTTTAGATTTATAGTTAGAATTATTTATTTAGTTGCTTAGATTAGATAGTTTTTATTTAAATTTCTTTCTCATAAAATTATAAAAGATCAAAAAACAATAGTTTTGTTGTCTTACGACAATTTACAAATGATTTTTGCAGGTTTCATTTAAATCTGTAATATGTAAATATTGTACATTTGTAGTTATTTCTAATTCTGTTGATAATTGAACATTTAATTTTATAGAATTGTTGTTGTATAGTTTAGGTAATAGACTGTATATATATACTTTAGCTTTGTTTATTAATTAGCTTTAATTGTCATTTTTTTAGATTAGTTCCTTAGTGTAGTTTTCTTTTTGTTTTCCTAGGAATTAGATCATCTAACGGAGTTGCTAAACCCATCAGGGTGGATCATCCCAAATGGCTTGGGTTATTTAGACAACCCCGGACTAGATCCACTCTTCCAGTTGGCGAGTGTTCAATTTCGCCCGTTAACAAATGGTGCTAGAAGGAGGGCCTGGAATTTATTAATGGCACGAGGCGGGCATAAGACTCCTCCACCACCTAATCGCTCACCTATAGTGACAAGAAGTCATTCAAACGACAACATTCCCATTCAAACAACAACCACATCAAACGACGATCCACGGGTCACAATCGAATCATCAACCCCAAATCCTACAGGTGGTGACATACAAGAGATTGTCCGCCAATCTCTCATCATAACACATAGTGCCTTAGCCCATTTGAGGCAACCAAATCGACCTTTAGACCAACCTTTAGCTTTCTCCGATATCAGAGAACAACTTGGAGGCACTAACCTCACTGTGAACCCTACAGATCCAATCCTCACTCTTGCTGCAGGAAGATCTGGAATACCTCCCTCACAACCTCCATCATCCCCTTCTTCTTCGGGAGAAGACTCTTCTGATGAAGGCAGTTCCTCTTCTTAGCCTTCCACACCACCTACACCAATGGCCAATCGGAAAAATCCTGCCAGACCTTGGCTCGACCAGGATGCAGTAGCCATACCTGGGGCTCAGCATCCCTTACCCAAACACCTGGAGAAGTGGCTTCCCAAGTTTGACCTTGACTCTACACAGATCGCAGAAGATCACATTAAAAAGTTTATGTTAGCTATAAGACTCCGCAATGTTGAGCATGAAGACATAGTCTATAGGTTGTTCCCCTATACTTTTGAGGGAAATGCATCTACCTGGTACTTTTCCCAGCAACCCCATACCATCATGTCTTAGGAAATGTTCGAGTCATTCTTTTTGGAAAAATTTGGAGATGATAAAACTCTAGAAGTCCTAGTTATGGAGCTTTCTAGATTAAGAATGAACCCAAAAGAGAAAATTAAAGACTTTAATCAAAGATTCTTAACACTTAAGAACCGAATCCCTACGGATTCCATCCCTGCCAAGAATCTTATCATAGCATACTATACTAAAGCCTTGCACCAAAGTATAGCTATTTGGGATAAATGATCTAAGAAAGACACGTTGTTAGAGGTCTTCGAGGAGGCCAGCCAGATTGAAAAAGACATACTTAGTTTAAAAGACACTACTAGCAATGAAACAGAGACTAGTTCTTCTTCCAAAAAGAAGATCGAAATACTCCCTAGACCTACTCAAAGTAAAACACAACCTGAAAGCTCTGATTAGAAAACCTAACTAAAGTCGTTCAAAAACTATCAAATCAAGTTATAGACTTGAAAAGGATGACTGAAGAATCTTCTTCGAGAAAAGGGCCTTACAAACCCCCGTTTAGGAAGCCTTTTCCCACCAACTGACCTAATCCAACTACCGAGGGCCTTAATCTAGAAAGTCTGCAATACACCCTTCAAACAATTCTAGA
>SNQJ01S0013689.1:54774-78868 GCA_010110895.2 Picea sitchensis | reverse complement strand
CTTGTATTTCAAAAGTTTATTTCAATTAAAAAAAGTAAAAACCAATTCTTTTTTTTTTTATTTCAATTGGTGTCTTCATCTGTGCTTATATGTTTAATATGATTTTTAAGTTTACTATGTAAATTTTCAATAGATTTATATTCTAATTATATGTTTAGTATGATTTTTAAGCTTATTATGTAAATTTTCAATAGATTTCTATGGTTTATAATTATTAACTTTTTAAGTTTATTATGCAAATTTCTAATAGATTTTTATGAATTCAGTGCCGATAACATAATCAGAAGCAACAACATCAACACTGTGTACAGAGGCATTAGATTTAGAGAATGCGACGGACTCATTCAGTGCCGATAACATAATCAGAAGCAACAACATCAACACTGTGTACAGAGCCATTCTGAGCAATGGCAATGTAGTGGCTGTGAAAACAATGAAGATAGAAAACTCCAAGGATGTGGAACGATGTTTTAAAAGGGAGCTCTATACCATGGCTCGTATTAGGCATCAAAATCTAGTTAAAGTGGTGGGATATGCGTGGTGTAGCAGGTTATGATTTCTAACAAAATTAAACCTAATTGTACAGATTTTAGGCCATACTTATTTTATTTATCGCTGTTCGAGTTTCAAAGGACGAACAAATAAGTGCCCTGTTCGTAAAAAAAATTAAACATTACACTATCACATTCTCATGAATTAGCTTACTGCTTGCGAATAGGCGGAGGACAAACATTTTGTGACCAATGGCTTTTTACAGAATTGCACACTATATGACCTTTTAGGGCTTCCATGAGATGCATATGCGTACTGGTTTTCGTGTTAATGCTTGCTCCTGCGTGATTAGGTGGGAGATCGAGCTCGGCTCCTGCTTCTGGCAGAGATAGACGTGGACTGCTATTCCCTTGAGTCGCTAAGATCCTGGTAAATGCTCTGGTTATTTGGGGCATAAATTCGGATTGAAAAAGTCTGTTAGTAAAACGAAACCCGCGAGTAAAAATGGTTGGTAATATGGTAACCACAAATTACACAGAACTAGGATTGTGGATTGGTAAAACCCATTAAAAATGGTTGGTAATAAGTAGGTAAAACGAATTAAAGCAAGATAGTGTCATCCGATCCCAATCACTTCGAATTCGATCATTTACCCGATCCCAATCACTTTGAATCCGAGCATTTACCAATTAATTAAGGTGCCTCTCACTCGTTGGTACTCTAAATCGAGAAGCACACAACCACATTTAAATAACTGCAGTCATAAATCAATGCATGGTTCACCAAGAAATGGTGAGCCGGAAAAGATAATGGATGGATGCAAGTTAATGGACCATCATCCTCCATGAAAACCTACATCGACTGACCTGCGTACTTACTTGTGTACTTCATATTTACTTGGGGAACCATGCACTAAGCCAATGATTGGCTTAGTGCATGGTGCATAATGTTTGCCATCCCAAAGAGCGAGCAATATTCAACTTGCAATATTCAACTTGCTACACAGTATTCAGTGATATTGCATGTGGATGAATGGATATAGGTTGTTGGATATGAAAGCAAATCAAATTTGGTGGTCTATAATCCACCTGCCACAACATTCAATATTGCAGCTTGGATATTGGTCGTCGTCCCAAAGGGGTGAACTTTGCTACGTAGTTTACTTATTTTATGTTTTTTTTACTTATGGATAATCTCATGCATCCCATCCTTGATTCTCAAAACGTTTGCCACATCCTTCCATCTACTTGTTTTGGTATGTTTACCTATCATTTCATCCTTTGTGTCCAACATCGTCAAAAATGAAGCTCAGTTTTAGCATTTCCAGCGGTTGGAGCTGTCCTATCACCGACAATCTCGACATTCACACCTCTCACGTCTCCACGTTTTCACTTTGCTCTGGCACATACCTCCCCTCCCGCACCGCACCGTTTGCCATTTACTCTGTCCTTCGTTTCCATTGTTAGGCCATGCCATGCACCCATGGATGGATACGACATGAAATTTAAATTTGAATTTAGGCGGGCTTCAAAATTGAACCGAGAGGCGGACTTCTCTTCAACCTCGGCTTGCTACGAAGTCGATCAGAATGGTTCGTTACCTGAATTAGATTCACTGGATACCAAGCTTCCTCAGCAACTAGATCACCGCCAGTTTGGATACCAATTGCAGCAATTCGCAGGCTGCAAACAGGAGTTGGAGCCGCTCGACTACCAACTCGAGCATAACCCATTTATGCAACTTTCTCAACTGCAGAGCCCAAAGCTTCATTGCAATGCTAATTCCTCCTCCAATTCTGTTGGGAATAGACGCGAATGCTCCATGAGAAGTTTACTGGAATCGACAAACATGGACATGCTCTTACCACACTCAATATGATCAACAACAACAAGAAGTAGGTGCATTTTATACAGACTGGAGAATGTTAGATAAATTCGTGGCATCACAACTCAGCCAGGACGATGTACCTGATCAAGTTGCAAGATTTTCCATTGGGGTACTCTACAATCAAAATAAATTACTTCCGGAAGCAGACTATGCAGCTTCAAACTCCCACTCTTATGGCGACATGATGTGGGGCTTTGCTAAATGGAACAAGGGCCGCTGGTGCACTCTCAATGTCCTCAGGTCCTCATAGAATTTAGTAAAAGAGCTGAAAATTTGACTATGCACAAGACGATAGATGAGGCTTGGCGAATTAATTTATATCATCAATAGTTCAGTAGATATGAAATTTTGTGTGTTTCTTGACTGAGAGTTTATGCATTGAGCCAAGCAAGTTTGAAATTTTTTTGTAACTCCAAAATTAAGTAAAATCGAGCATCTGTTACAGACTTTATCAAAATCCATGAGGTAGAATCTTCATAACAACATTACTCATTTGACTTCCTACTTTATAGCTTTGCCAATAAACACTCCTGAGACTTGCAAGTTAAATTTAATCAAAATAAATTTTTTCTCCAACATTGAAAGAAACAATGGAGTTGAATTCCTCAACAATTTTTTAATAAGACGGAAGGAAAGTTTTTAATAACAGAGAAGGAACAATATTGATAGAAATATATGTTATCAAGGATATGAAATGAAGCTTGCATTACGTGATTTCAAATTGTGGTCGATTATGTGTATAATTTTATTTTTCTTTTATCAAATTGACATTTATATTTTGACGTTTCAAATTTTTTGTAAATTAAGACAAATTATTTATAATAATATGGGGATGAGAAAGACAAAAGATATCAATCTATCTTATTTTATTCTATAAAATGTAATTAACTATAATACATTATCGTTATATTTATAATTTAATGTTTCCTTGAATAAGTTGATTATCATAACACATTATCCTTATATTTATAATTTTCCTTATATTTATAATTTTATATTTCCTTTTGTATAAATTGATTATTATCGTTATATTTATAATTTAATGTTTCCTTGAATAAGTTGATTATTATAACACATTATCCTTATATTTATAATTTTATATTTCCTTTTGTATAAATTGATTATTATATTATTTTGAGTTGCCAAATGCTTTGTAAAACAATTTGATAGGATAAAATTAAATGCACAATCTTTATAATACATTGAAATTGAAAATATAAAGAAGAGTTCATCTATTCAAAATTTAAGTTTTTAATGTTTTATTTAATGTATTTTTTATTTTATAAGTTTTTAATATTTTTAGTATAAATAAAATAAAATAAATTTACAAAAGTTACATAATTTAATTATATATAAAGATATAAAAAAGGAATACAAGGAAGGAGGAAATGTGTATTTTAAGAAGGCATAAATGTGCATTTATGGAAGGCATAAATGCCTTCCGTAAATGTGCATTTACGGAAGGAAAAAATGTGCATTTACGGAAGAGAGCTTGCCCTTGGGACCCTGCAGGAGGGGCAAGCCCCCCTTGCCCTCTCCTACGTGGAGGAGTGTACACTCTTCCAGGGTATAAAGTCTTCATGGGGTATAAACATGGTTGAAAACAAAAGCCTTTGAATCAAGAAGATAATCAAGCTCCACAACCAACAAAACATGAGATCTTCCCTACATCTGAGTTTATTACTTCACAATGTTTGTCAAAGATTCCATGGTATGACCTGTGTGTTTCCATTTGTTGACCCCTCAACACTCTTTTTCCTTTTTAATTTTATTTTACCAATCTTTGTGTGAGATATTTGAGGTGAATTAAGCTTGTGACATTATCATCATTGTGAAAAAGATTAGTTTTCTAGGATTTTTCTCCTTGCTTGGTTTGAATTTTTAAGTGCCCTGTAGGTGGTATTGGACACTTTACCCTCAATGATGCATATTTCACTAAATGTTTCTTGAGTTTGATATTGTGACCGAATGATTCGCTTCTTAGTTAACATTATTTGCTTAAGGTTCTTTGTATCTTCTCCCATCCTGTTTGTGAAATATGTTTGAGTGACTATACGAGTTTGAATTTATAGTTTGTACATAATGTGCTTGGTGTATGAATGTCTGAAATATAATTGAGGGAAACAATCACAACATCGATAAGCACTATGTGAGATTAATTAATCTCACAAATACTAAATGCATCACATATTTACCATCATCCAGAGAAACCAAATATCCTAGCTCATAAGCAATCTCAAAAAACCAATCTCTAGAACAATGATGATATATTGAGATATAAGCACACCTGTTGAAAACCATTGAATAGTTGAAGATCACCATTAATATGATATGAAACTATAAAATTATTGTTAATGCAAATAATATAAATACAATGCAAACTTTAAGCGAAGGCATAACACTTATACCTCATAATGCTTCTCGGAGATGGACTTTAACTGACTCACATCATGAGACAAGTTTTTCATGTGTTTAACAGTAGAATTCACAAAGTAGACATGGAAATACTTTTAATGCCCGAAAACCACTAAATTGGGAAAATGAAAGGCTAAAATTCAGAGTAGGCTAATATGATATGAAACTATAAAATCTGGAGTAGGATAACTCGGGAGAAATCTTCCCTCCCAAGTGTCATTACTCCGACAGGTGGCTTTCTAGTGACTCGTCGTTTTAGCATTCCCAGTGGTTGGAGTTGTCCTATCTCCGACAATCTCGATGTTCGCACTTCTGACGTCTCTACGTTTTCACCTTGCTCTGGCACATAACTCCTCTCCTACACCATTTTCCATTTACTCCTTTGTTTCCACTGCTAAGCCATGCCATGCACCCATGGATATCCATCCATGAATACGACATGAAATTTGAATTTAGGCGGGCTTTAAATTTGAATCGAGAGGCAGGCTTGAAATTTGAAAATGAATTTAGTAAACACATATGTTTAATGGATATTTATCTTAAGAGAAAACATGCTTGGTGATACAACCCTCACCTTGGGGATTCTCATTGCAGAGGAACACGAGGGTTATTTTAAAGCCTAGCAGCTTGTGCCTGGCCATCCAACCCTCACCCTGGCGATTCTCAGTGTAGAGAATGATATGATGTTGTCATGTCTGTGTTTGAAATTTTGGACAGAAATAGCCTTATAAGCCCAGATGAACATGACGGGGCTAACCCTGAGAAAGTCCACAACATTGTAGAGCTGAATAGTGTGGACTTTGCTTATCCAGCGTGTCCAAATGTCATGATCCTGAGAAATTTCTTCCTTAAAATCAATGTAGGGAGTAGCGTGGCACTAGTTGGAAAGAACGGGTGTGGTAAGTCCACCATCATTGGACTGATAGAGGGATTCTACATTCCGCTCAAAGGAATAATACTCGTATATGGCCAAGACATAAGGAGATTCAATTTGCGGTGTTTGAGAGAAGACATAGGTCTTGTAGAGTATGATCCCACTCTATTTTTTCACTAAAAAATTTGGATCATTTTGTGACGGCTAGTTCGACGCTCTTGCGACGTTATTTCGTAGATATTGCGACAAATCTTGAGTCTCTGAAACGTTGTTTCATGGAACGAGGCAATTTCGACGAACTTGAATTTACATCGCAAGTGCGACGACACTAGGGAACTTCTCACAATTGCAACAAAAAAAGAAATATCGTCGCCAATATGACAATATAGGAAAACTAAGTGAAACCAATTGTTTGTCACCCTTGTGACGACCATTGCGACAACAATTTATGTGGTATATATAGAATATTCGTCGCAGGATTTTTTATCGTCGTCGAAATTTCGACAACTTTTCTTGATTTATATAGCAAATTTGTCGCAGGAATTTTTATTGTCATCGACATTGCAACGACAACATTTCTTTGTTTTTAAAGGTCGTCGCACGTGCGACAACAACTTTTTTTTTGGTCTATATAGCGAATTCGTCGCAGGAATGACAACATTTCTTTGTTTATATAGAAAATGTGTCGCAGGAATTTTATAGTCATCTCACTTGCGACGACAACATTTCTTTGTTTATATAGCAAATGTGTCGCAGGAATTTTATGGTCGTCTCACTTGTGATGAAAACATTTCTTTGTTTATATAGCAAATGCATCGTAGGTATATTATTGTTGTTGAAAGCGAGATGAAAAATATTTATTTAAAAAATATTTAAAAATTTATTTTAGGTGGCAATATTAATATTAAGATTACCATATTAATAAATATCAATAGAAAACATTGACATTATTTATTATTTATATTAATAACTTGTTTTTCATGGGGACTTGGTGTTTTTTACAACAACCAAGCAAAAGTTTATGCACTTTGGAAACGATTGAAAATTTCTAAAGGTTCATGTGCTCCATCATTGGTTGTAGTGAGAGATTCAAATACAATCATTAACCATATGGAATTCATTGTGTGCTAAAACAGTCTCATTCAACTTCAAGGTTGTTTTCAAGGAAACTAAGTAAACGAGACCAATTTTCAAGATGGTTTGTTAGCAATGACATATGCAAGTTATGTTTTATTTGTTTCAATATTTTAAATTCAACTAATTATTTCTAGACCTAAAGTGTTATTAAATCCTCCATAAATAAATGTGGGTCTATTCCAAAGGTCATGCAATCTACAAAACATAAAGTATTGAATCCATATGTATGTTGAAACTTAAAATTTTATTAAATTCAATTAAGATATGTGTCAATCCCATGAAACCATGCCAAATCCTACAACATGATATGTGAAGGATGATCAACTCAACTGGCACAAAATTTATATGAAATCCATTGAAACTTCACTTCAAATCTAGAAGTCAACACTTAGATATATTTTGATGAAAAAGAGAATGACATATATTTTTAATCCATATGTGCAAGAATGTCATGTGTCATCTCCTGAAGATATCACTTGTCTCCTTAACTCTAAATTGATGACATCATCAATGATATGTGGCAACCAATGATTGGTCCATGCCTCAACAAGATGTCTTGATAACATCACCATGATGACGTGGATATATATGAACATGTTGTGCATTACTCTCTAATAATTGCATGTTTCTAACTAATTTATACAATGTTGATGTCACTATACTATATGGTAGGATATACTAATCCTACCATGAGTTATATAATGTCAAGAGAAGAGGTGCTCTCATGAGGTGTATTATGAAAAAATACCCTTTTATTACAGCTATTGTCATGTTGTTCATCGCACTTTATGTGATTTCCATAGAATGGCCATCACATACAAGAACAAGAGGTTTATCTGGAGCTCAATTGGTTCCATTATATTTGAGAATGGAGTTTAGTGGGTGTAATGTGCATATGAATCTATGTCTAGGCCTAGAGGGTAACTTCCACTATGCAAAATTATGAATATGCAAAATTACTATTACTCCCAGTCATAAAAAAGTTATGTGTTATACATGCTATGTGTCATTTTTTTTCCGATTTTGAATTTAAGTATACAAGGAAATGAAGGAAAATTTCATGAGAAAGAGAAGAAAATGATTTATACCTTTTCATAAATGTGTTTTGGATTGTGGAGGTGACCACCCTTCAAACCTGCATTTTTCAAAGACATTAAAAGGTTAAATGACTGAATAATAGCTAAACATCTATGAGGAAATAACCATGTACAAGTGCAAAGGAAGGCTACTAGGTGAGCTNTAATTGCATGTTTCTAACTAATTTATACAATGTTGATGTCACTATACTATATGGTAGGATATACTAATCCTACCATGAGTTATATAATGTCAAGAGAAGAGGTGCTCTCATGAGGTGTATTATGAAAAAATACCCTTTTATTACAGCTATTGTCATGTTGTTCATCGCACTTTATGTGATTTCCATAGAATGGCCATCACATACAAGAACAAGAGGTTTA
Organism: Picea sitchensis; assembly: GCA_010110895.2. Taxonomy (NCBI): domain Eukaryota; kingdom Viridiplantae; phylum Streptophyta; class Pinopsida; order Pinales; family Pinaceae; genus Picea; species Picea sitchensis. The sequence goes on along the minus strand of SNQJ01S0013689.1, from coordinate 70,603 downwards.
TCTGGAGCTCAATTGGTTCCATTATATTTGAGAATGGAGTTTAGTGGGTGTAATGTGCATATGAATCTATGTCTAGGCCTAGAGGGTAACTTCCACTATGCAAAATTATGAATATGCAAAATTACTATTACTCCCAGTCATAAAAAAGTTATGTGTTATACATGCTATGTGTCATTTTTTTTCCGATTTTGAATTTAAGTATACAAGGAAATGAAGGAAAATTTCATGAGAAAGAGAAGAAAATGATTTATACCTTTTCATAAATGTGTTTTGGATTGTGGAGGTGACCACCCTTCAAACCTGCATTTTTCAAAGACATTAAAAGGTTAAATGACTGAATAATAGCTAAACATCTATGAGGAAATAACCATGTACAAGTGCAAAGGAAGGCTACTAGGTGAGCTTGAAACAAGAGAACTCTTAGCTCACACATACACAATACATAAGATGAGACACCATGTAAAACTCAAGTGCATCACTATCTAAGGGAGTTTCAACCTTTGGAATACAGTGTGCAAGAAGATTAGATATGAAGTCTACGTAATAAAATATCATTCCATGCTTGAGCATTCCATGCATAATCAAAATCCATCTTAACCATATGTATCTAGTGCATCATCTACCATATAATAGGTTCAAGAGAATTTCTAAGGCTTGAAGTTATCATAAGAATGGAGGGAGGCCATGAAGCCTAAGGAAATGGCTGGATGATACGGATATCACTATAGTTTAAAATTGCTTAAATATTTCTAACCTACAAGGTTACATATAAAATAAATAATGCAATATAGAAGATGAAATACTCAAAGAAAATGTGTCTAAATGGAAATATGTGCTCGGGTGTTACACCAACTATTTCATAATACTTATTTCAATAGATCAATGAAAATGTATGGATTTGATGTAAGAGTTTCACATGGTGTATTTTACAAATACAAAACACAATCCTAAGATGCCAACACAACTCTAATGACCTTCTGTAATGAACCCCAAATTTTCCTAGTATAAAAAAATTTGATAGGTGCATTAATACTTCTTTACTCTGCTATACTTAATCATATAAAATTGTAATCGTTTCTATCGAAACATGAAGCCTACTTAAACGTAGTTACAAGAGACTTTTCGCTTATCGAACTAATCCGGTACTTGTCATATCAATTTTTTCTAACATATTAGAGTTTAAAACTACTCAGAAGAGAAGTGAAATATGATTGTTTTACAAGTCCATAGTAATCTTATCCTCATAGGCTTCTTCCTTTGTAACGGAAAAAGTAATTGTCAAAAACTTTATCTTTTATACAGGCCTTAATACTTCCCACTAAATCCAACATGTGGGTACATAACTAGTCCCATACCATAAGTTCCCTTAACCAAACTCTTATCACCCATGTATCGATTAGAGTTGGAGTTGTAGTTAGGTCCATACAACCCTTATCCTATGTCTATGAAGATATATAAGTACAGTCTAATATATTTATAACCATACTAGGCAACAAATTTTTCCTTGCACTTATAATATCTAAGTCCTTATATATTTTCCTGAAGTAAATAACAATACACACATATATTAGGTTGTATATGTATCTACTTATACCACTTTTCCCTTACTGTATGCGCATTCAAATAATATTCATACGCTGGTCATGTTGGTCGGGTTCCCAATACTTTAATTATATTAGTTATACTACTCAGTTCATCTTAGATGTAACAGAAGGGGTTGTTCTTGCGTGTCAGTTTCAAACATTTAAGGGGGGTGGTGCTTAGCTTCATGGCAGCTTAAATCAACCCCTAAAAAAATATCAACCATTCTTCACGCAAATCAACCAACTACTTTCTTTCCACTATTTACACTTACCAAGTCCTCTATCAATGGTGATTAAGGGATTTTATCTAAAACCTAAACTCAAGGGAGATGGATATATTTAAATCCATACACAATAGGCTATTTGTAATATATATTTTTATATATATCCTTACCATAGTATATCCTTATGACTTAAACAAACGTTTTGTAATATGTATATACACCATCATAAGTTACGCTTCCGTTCTCACAAGTAAGGCATACTATAGAAAGGGTAACAATGTATGAACAACCTTAAATTCTGAAGTGACAAATCAATTCCCTTGGTACAGGTAGCAGATACTTAAAGGACGAAATAATACGTATGACAGAGATAAGGCCTAACTTAAATGCGTCGATGGATGGAAACCTGTTACCTACTCTTGGTTATTTACCATACCACCTAGAATTAGCCCTCAATCCAACCCCTAACTCGAGGTTGACATGTCCAAGATGAGGCATTGAAGCCCAACTATGATTTGGATCAAAGGAATTGACATGCAACTAGAATTGAAAAAGAAACAATGTTACAGTTGTCTTGGGTTGAGATAAATACGACTGTCATCGCATAAAATCCCTGCCACCAACATTCATGGCATCTATAAATCGCCCCCCTTGGGGCCAACGTTTTCATTAATGGACCCAATCAAAATCTTGCCACATTGTCTTGATCACGTGGGCAATGTACAACTCTGCACTAACCCACTAAGCTTGCCCTACAGAGAAATGTTTTCCAAATCTATTGCTTCACCCGCCTTTTTGGCATCGTATAATTTTTTTCTCTTTGGTTGTGGTGATAACCCTATGTCTCAGTTTTTCTCACAACAGTATGATGAACATCTTTTCGCAATCATGTTCGCTCTGGTAGGGGAAACCATGGTGGACCGTATCCACTGAATACAACTACCAGCTTGGTAAGAATCCTTTGATCATTTAAATAAATCCCCAATTCCTTTAAGACAAAACTCACGGTAAATTATTCTTCGTGACTGGTTATCTTCCACGGATCGAGTATAGTGTTTTGGTAACGGTGTTCCATCCGGATCCATCTTAGGGTTTATTTGGTTTCAATCCATTTTTTTCATCGTTGCTTTAGGACTTTGTATTCTGCAAACTCTTGTGTTTTATTAGTTGCTTACCCGAATTCCTCGGAATTTTATGGTTTTGGTAAAATATCATCAGTTCTATCCTTAAACCCGAAAGTTTCCTGGTGACCTTGGCCAAGATTTCTATTGAATGAGGGTTTGACTAGGGAAAAAGCCTTGTGGTTACATGGTTCCCTATCCATTCGAAAATGGGTTTCCACTGGTCTGAGGAAGGTCTTCACGCCTTTTAGTGTAGTTCAGGTATACCAGTATCAGTGACTCTGTAAGCAACTTAAAGAAGTGTCTGGTCTGTCAGTTTTTTTTATTTTTTTTTTCTCTGTTGAAGTCTTACTCGTCGAAGACAAAATTATCTTATTGCCTGAGTATGCCGATACATTTGGTCTTTGCTACGGTTCCCATGTCCAAACAAAAGTATAACAAGAGTTTGCATAATACAGAGTCCTAAAGAAACGATGCAAAAGATGGATTGAAACCAAATAAACCCTAAGATGGATCCGGATGGAACACCGTTACCAAAACACTATACCCGATCCATGGAAGATAACCAGTCACGAAGAATAATTTACCGTGAGTTTTGTCTTAAACGAATCGGGGATTTATTTAAATGATCAAAGGATTCTTACCAAGCTGGTAGTTGTATTCGGTGGATACGGTCCTCCATGATTTCCCCTACCAGAGAGAACACAATTGTGGGAAGATGTTAATCATATTGTTGTGAGAAAAACTGAGACATAGGGTTATCACCACAACCAAAGAGAAAAAAATTATACAAAGCCAAAAAGGCGGGTGAAGCAATAGATTTGGAAAAAAATTCTCTGTAGGGCAAGCTTAGTGGGTTAGTGAAGTGTTGTACATTGCCCACGTGATCAAGACAATGTGGAAAGATTTCGATTGGGTCTTTTAATGAAAACGTTGGCCCCAAGGGGGTCGAGTTATAGACACCATGAATGTTGGTGGCATGACTTTTATGCGATAACAATTGTATTTATCTCTACCCAAGACAATTGTAACATCATTTCTTTTTCAACTCTAGTTGAATGTCAATTCTTTTGATCCAAATTGTAGTTGGGCTTCAACGCCTCATCTTGGACACGTCAACCTCGATTTAGGGGTTGGATTGAGGGCTAATTCTAGGTGGTATGGTAAATAACCAAGAGTAGGTAACAGGTTTCCATCCATCGACGCATTTAAGTTAAGCCTTATCTCTGTCATACGTATAGATATTATTTCGTCATTTAAGTATCTTCTACCTGTACCGAGGGAATTGATTTGTCACTTTAGAATTTAAGGTTGTTCATACATTGTTACCCTTTCTACAGTATGCCTTACTTGTGAGAATGGAAGCGTAATTTATGATGGTGTATATACATATTACAAAACGTTTGTTTAAGTCATTAGGATAGACTATGGTAAGGATAGATATAAAAATATATATTACAAATAGCCTATTGTGTATGGATTTAAATATATCCATGTCCCTTGAGTTTAGGTTTTAGATAAAATCCCTTAATCACCATTGATAGAGGACTTGGTAAGTGTAAATATTGGAAAGAAAGTAGTTGGCTGATTTGCGTGAAGAATGGTTGATATTTTTTTAGGGGTTGATTTAAGATGCCATGAAGCTAAGCACCACCCCCCTTAAACGTTTGAAACTGACACAAAAGAACAATCCCTTCTGTTACATCTAAGATGATCTGATTCGTATATCTAATATAATTAAAGTATTGGGAACTCGACCAACATGACCGGCATATGAATATTATTTGAATGCGCATACAGTAACGGAAAAGTGGTATAAGTAGATACATATACAACCTAATATATGGGTGTATATTTATTTACTTCAAGAAAAAATATAACGACTTATATATTATAAGTGCAAGGAAAAATTTGCCTTGTGGGTGGTATTGGACACTTTACCCTCAGTGATGCATATTTCACTAAGTGTTTCTTGAGTTTGATATTGTGACCGAATGATTTGCTTCTTAGTTAGCATTAATTGCTTAAGGTTCTTTGTATCTTCTCCCATCCTGTTTGTGAAATATGTTTGAGTGACTATACGAGTTTGAATTTATAGTGTATACATAATGTGCTTGGTGTATGAATGTTTGAGATATAATTGAGGGAACCAATCATAACATTGATAAGCACTATGTGAGATTAATTAATCTAACAAATACTAAATGCATAAAATATTTACCGTCATCCAGGGAAATCAAATATCCTAGCTTATAAGCAATCTCAAAAAACCAATCTCTAGAACAATGATGATATATTGAGATATAATTACACCTATTGAAAACCATTGAATAGTTGAAGATCACCATTAATATGATATGAAACTATAAAATTATTGTTAATGCAAATAATATAAATACAATGCAAACTTTAAGCGAAGGCATAAAACTTATACCTCATAATGCTTCTCGGAGATGGACTTTAACTAACTCACATCATGAGACAATTTTTTCATGTGCTTAATAGTAGAATTCACAAAGTAGACATGAAAATACTTTTAATGCCCGAAAACCACTAAATTGGGAAAATGAAAGGCTAAAATTCAGAGTAGGCTAATATGATATGAAACTATAAAATCCAGAGTAGGATAACTCAGGATAAATATTCCCTCTCAAGTGTCCTTACTCCAATAGGTAGCTTTCTAGCGACTCGTCGTTTTAGCATTCCCAACAGTTGGAGCTGTCCTATCTCCAACAATCTCGACGTTCGCACTTTCGACGTCTCTACGTTTTCACCTTGCTCTGACACATAACTCCTCTCCCGCACCATTTTCCATTTACTCCTTCATTTCTACTGCTAGGCCATGCCATGCACCCATGGATATCCATCCATGCATATGACATGAAATTTGAATTTAGGCGGGCTTTAAATTTAAATCGAGAGGCGGGCTTGAAATTTGAAAATGAATTTAGTAAACACATATGTTTAATGAATATTTGTCTTAAGAGAAAACATGCTTGGTGATACAACCCTCACCTTGGGGATTCTCATTGCAGAGGAACACGAGTGTTATTTTAAAGATGAGCAGTTTGTGCCTGGCCATCCAACCCTCGCCCTGGCGATTCTTAGTGCAAAGAACGATCTGATGTTGTGATGTCTTTGTTTGAAATTTTGGACAGAAATAGCCTTATAAGCCCAGATGAACATGACGGGGCTAACCCTGAGAAAGTCCACAACATTGTAGAGCTGAATAGTGTGGAATTTTCTTATCCAATGCGTCCAAATTCCATGATCCTGAGAAATTTCTTCCTTAAAATCAATGCAGGGAGCAGCGTGGCACTAGTTGGAAAGAACGGGTGTGGTAAGTCCACCATCATTGGACTAATAGAGAGATTCTACGATCCTCTCAAAGGAAAGATACTCGTATATGGCCAAGACATAAGGAGATTCAATTTGCGGTGTTTGAGAGAAGACATAGGTCTTGTAGAGTATGAGCCCACTCTGTTTGTTCACTAGAAAATTTGGGTCATTTTGTGACGGCTAGTTTGACGCTCTTGCGACATTATTTTGTGGATATTGTGATGAATCTCTAGTCTCTAAAACGTCGTTTCATGGAACGTGGCAATTTTGACGAACTTGAATTTACGTCACAAGCGCGATGACACTAGGGAACTTCTCACAATTGCAACAGAAAAAGAAATATCGTCGCCAATACGACAATATAGGCAAACTAAGTGAAATCAATTGTTCGTCACCCTTGCGATGACCATTGCGACAACAATTTATGTGGTCTATATAGCAAATTCATTGCAAGATTTTTTATCATTGTCGAAATTGCGACGACAACTTTTCTTGATTTATATAGCAAATTTGTCGCGGGAATTTTTATTGTCGTCGACATTGCGACAACATCATTTCTTTGTTTTTAAAGGTCATCGCACGTGCGATGACAAATTTTTTTTTGTTTATATAGCGAATTCGTCGCAGGAACGAAAACATTTCTTTGTTTATATAACAAATGTGTCACAGGAATTTTATAGTCATCTCACTTGCGAAGACAACATTTCTTTGTTTATATAGCAAATGTGTCGCAGGAATTTTATGGTCGTCTCACTTCCGATGACAACATTTATTTGTTTATATAGCAAATGCGTTGCAGGTATATTATTGTTGTCGAAAGCGAGATGAAAAATATTTATTTAAAAAAAAATTAAAAAATTATTTTAGGTGGCAATATTAATAAATATCAATAGAAAACATTGACATTATTTATTATTTATATTAATAACTTCTTTTCCATGGGGACTTCTTGTTTTTTCCAACAACCAAGAAAAAGATTATGCACTTTGGAAAGGATTGAAAATTTCTAAAGGTTCATGTGCTCAATCGTTGGTTGTAGTGAGAGATTCAAATACAATCATTAGCCATATGGAATTCATTGTGCACTAAAATAGTCTCATTCAACTTCAAGGTTGTTTTCAAGGAAACTAAGTGAACGAGACCAATTTTCAAGATGGTTTGTTAGCAATGACATATGCAAGTTATGTTTTATTTGTTTCAATATTTTAAATTCACCTAGTTATTTCTAGACCTAAAGTGTTATTAAATCTTCCATAAATAAATGTGGGTCTATTCCAAAGGTCATGCAATCTACGAAACATAAAGTATCGAATCCATATGTATGTTGAAACTTAAAATTTTATTAAATTCAATTAAGAGATGTGTCAATCCCATGAAACCATGCCAAATCCTACAACATGATATGTGAAGGATGATCAACTCAACTAACACAAAATTTATATGAAATCCATTTAAACTTCACTTCAAATCTAGAAGTCAACACTTAGATATATTTTGATGAAAAAAAGAATGACATATATTTTTAATCCATATGTGAAAGAATGTCATGTGTCATCTCCTGAAGGTAGCACTTGTCTCCTTAACTCTAAATTGATGACATCATCAATGATATGTGGCAACCTATGATTGGTTCATGCCTCAACAAGATGACTTGATAACATCACCATGATGACATGGATATATATGAACCTGTTGTGCATTACTCTCTAATAATTGCATGTTTCTAACTAATTTATAGAATGTTGATGCCACTATACTATATGGTAGGATATACTAATCCTACCATGAGTTATATAATGTCAAGAGAAGAGGTTCTCTCATGAGGTGTATTATGAAAAAATACCCTTTTATTACAGCTATTGTCATGTTGTTCATCACACTTTATGTGATTTCCATAGAATGGCCATCACATACAAGAACAAGAGGTTTATCTAGAGCTCAATTGGTTCCATTATATTTGAGAATGGAGTTTAGTGGGTGTAATGTGCATATGAATCTATGTCTAGGCCTAGAGGGTAACTTCCAATATTCAAAATTATGAATATGCAAAATTACTATTATTCCCAGTCATAAAAAAATTATGTGTTATGCATGCTATGTGTCATTTTTTTTTCTATTTTGAATTTAAGTATACAAGGAAATGAAGGAAAATTTCATGAGAAAGAGAAGAAAATGATTTATACCTTTTCAGAAATGTGTTTTGGATTGTGGAGGTGACCACCCTTCAAACCTGCATTTTTCAAAGACATTAAAAGGTTAAATGATTGAATAATAGCTAAACATCTATGAGGAAATAACCATGTACAAGTGCAAAGGAAGGCTACTAAGTGGGATTGAAACAAGAGAACTCTAAGCTCACACATACACAATACATAAGATAAGACGCCCTGTAAAACCCAAGTGCACCACTATCTAAGGGAGTTTTAGCCTTTGGAATACATTGTGCAAGAATATTAGATATGAAGTCTACCTAATAAAATATCATTTCATTCTTGAGCATTCCATGCATAATCAAAATCCATCTTGACCATATGTATCTAGTGCATCATCTACCATACAAGAGGTTCAAGAGAATTGCTAAGGATTGAAGTTATCATAAGAATGGAGGGAGGCCATGAAGCCTAAGGAAATGGTTGGATGATACAAAGATCACTATAGTTTAAAATTTCTTAAATATTTATAACCTACAAGGTTACATATAAAATAAATAATGCAATATAGAAGATGAAATACTCAAAGAAAATGTGTCTAAACTGAAATATGTGCTCGGGTGGTACACCAACTATTTGATAATACTNATGTGCTCGGGTGGTACACCAACTATTTGATAATACTTATTTCAATAGGTCAATGACAATGTATGGATTTGATGTAAGAGTTTCACATGGTGTATTTTAAAAATACAAAACACAATTCTAAGACTCTAACACAACTCTAATGACCTTTTGTAATGAACCCAAAATTTTCCTAGTATAAAAAAATTTGATAGGTGGATTAATTCTTCTTTACTCTACTATACTTAATCATATAAAAATGTAATCGTTGCTATAGGAACACAAAGCCTACTTAAACGTAGTTAGAAGCGACTTTTCACTTATCAAACTAATCTGGTACCTATCATATCAATTTGTTCTAACATATTAGAGTTTAAAACTACTCAGAAGAGAAGTGAAATCTGATTGTTTTACAAGTCCATAGTAATTTTATCCTAACAGGCTTCTTCCTTTGTAATGGAAAAAGTAATTGTCAAAAAATTTATCTTTTATATAGGCCTTAATACTTCCCACTAAATCCAACATGTGGGTACATAACTAGTCCCATACCATAAGTTCCCTTAACCAAACTCTCATCACCCATGTATCGATTAGATTTGGAGTTGTAGTTGGGTCCATACACCCCTTACCCTATGTCTATGAAGATATATAAGTACAATCTAATATATTTATAACCATACTAGGAAGTAAATTTTTCCTTGCACTTATAATATATAAGTCATTATATATTTTCCCGAAGTAAATAACAATACACCCATATATCAGGTTGTATATGTATCTACTTATACCACTTTTCCCTTACTGTATGCGCATTCAAATAATATTCATACATTGGTCATGTTGGTCGGGTCCTCAATACTTTAATTATGTTATTTATACGACTCAGTTCATCTTAGATGTAATAGAAGGGGTTGTTCTTGCGTGTCAGTTTCAAACGTTTAAGGGGGGTGGTGCTTAGCTTCATGGCAACTTAAATCGACCCCTTAAAAAATATCAACCATTCTTCATGCAAATCAGCCAACTACTTTCTTTCCACTATTTACAGTTACCAAGTCCTCTATCAATGGTGATTAAAGTATTTTATCTAAAACCTAAACTCAAGGGAGATGGATATATTTAAATCCATACACAATAGGCTATTTGTAATATATATTTTTATATCTATCGTTACCATAGTCTATCCTTCTGACTTAAACAAACGTGTTGTAATATTTATATACACCATCATAAATTACGCTTCCGTTCTCGCAAGTAAGGCATACTATGGAAAGGGTAACAACGTATGAACAAACTTAAATTCTAAAGTGACAAATCAATTCCCTCGGTACAGGTAGCATATACTTAAAGGATGAAATAATATCTATACATATGACAGAGATAAGGCTTAACTTAATTGCGTCGATGGATGGAAACCTGTTACCTACTCTTGGTTATTTACCATACCACCTAGAATTATCCCTCAATCCAACCCCTAACTCGAGGTTGACGTGTCCAAGATGAGGCGTTGAAGCCCAAATACGATTTGGATGAAACGAATTGACATTCAACTAGAGTTGAAAAAAAAATAATGTTACAGTTGTCTTGGGTAGAGATAAAAACGAATGTCATCGCATAAAATCCCTGCCACCAACATTCATGGCGTCTATAACTCGACCCCCTTGGGGCCAACATTTGCATTAAAAGACCCAATCGAAATCTTGCTACATTGTCCTGATCACCTGGGCAATGTACACCACTTCACTAACCCACTAAGCTTGCCCTACAGAGAATTGTTTTCCAAATCTATTGCTTCACCCACCTTTTTGGCTTTGTATAATTTTTTTCTCTTTGGTTGTGGTGATAACCCTATGTCTCAGTTTTTCTCACAACAATATGATTAACATCTTCCCACAATCGTGTTCTCTCTGGTAGGGGAAATCATGGAGGACCGTATCCACCGAATATAACTACCAGCTTGGTAAGAATCCTTTGATCATTTAAATAAATCCCCGATTCGTTTAAGACAAAACTCACGGTAAATTATTCTTCGTGACTGGTTATCTTCCATGGATTGGGTATAGTGTTTTGGTAATGATGTTCCATCCGGAGCCATCTTAGGGTTTATTTGGTTTCAATCCATCTTTTTCATCGTTTCTTTAGGACTCTATATTATGCAAACTCTTGTTATACTTTTGTTTGGACATGGGAATCGTAGAAAAGACCAAACGTATCGGAATACTCAGGCAATAAGATAATTTTGGCTTCGAAGAGTAAGACTTCAACAGAGAAAAAAAAAAAAAAAAACTGACAGACCAGAGACTTCTTTAAGTTGCTTACAGAGTCACCGATACAGGTATACCTGACCTACACTAAAAGGCGCGAAGACCTTCCTCACACCAGTGGAAACCCATTTTCGAATGGATAGGGAACCATGTAACCACAAGGCTTTTGCCCTAGTCAAACCCTCATTCGATAGAAATATTGGCCAAGGTCACCAGGAAACTTTCGAGTTTAAGGATAGAACTGATGATGTTTTACCAAAACCATAAAATTCCGAGGAATTTGGGTAAGCAACTAATAAAACACAAGAGTTTGCAGAATACAAAGTCCTAAATCAACGATGAAAAAAATGGATTGAAACCAAATAAACCCTAAGATGGCTCCGGATGGAACACCGTTACCAAAACACTATACTCGATCCATGGAAGATAACCAGTCATGAAGAATAATTTACCGTGAGTTTTGTCTTAAAGGAATCGGGGATTTATTTAAATGATCAAAGGATTCTTACCAAGTTGGTAGTTGTATTCGGTGGATATGGTCCGCCATGGTTTCCCCTACCAGAGCGAACACGATTGCGGGAAGATGTTAATCATACTATTGTGAGAAAAACTAACCCTATGTCTCAGTTTAACCCTATGTCTCAGTTTTTCTCACAACATGACACATAATTACAAATAGCCTATTGTGTATGGATTTAAATATATCCATCTCCCTTGAGTTTAGGTTTTAGATAAAATCCCTTAATCACCATTGATAGAGGACTTGGTAAGTGTAAATAGTGGAAATAAAGTAGTTGGCTGATTTGCGTGAAGAATGGTTGATATTTTCTTAGGGGTTGATTTAAGTTGCCATGAAGTTAAGCACCACCCCCCTTAAACGTTTGAAATTGACACGCAAGAACAACCCCTTCTGTTACATCTAAGATGAACTAAGTCGTATAACTAATATAATTAAAGTATTGGGAACCCGACCAACATGACCGGCGTATGAATATTATTTTAATGCGCATACAGTAAGGGAAAAGTGGTATAAGTAGATACATATACAACCTAATATATGGGTGTATTGTTATTTACTTCAGGAAAATATATAACGACTTAGATATTATAAGTGCAAGGAAAAATTTGCTGCCTAGTATGGTTATACATATATTAGATTGTACTTATATATCTTCATAGACATAGGGTAAGGGTTGTATGGACCCACCTACAACTCCAACTCTAATCGATACATGGGTGATAAGAGTTTGGTTAAGGGAACTTATGGTATGGGACTAGTTATGTACCCACATGTTGGATTTAGTGGGAAGTATTAAGGCCTGTATAAAAGATAAAGTTTTTGACAATTACTTTTTCCGTTACAAAGGAAGAATCCTGTTAGGATAAGATTACTATGGACCTGTAAAACAATCATATTTCAATTCTCTTCTGAGTAGTTTTAAACTCTAATATGTTAGAAAAAATTGATATGACAAGTACCGGATTAGTTCGATAAGTGAAAAGTCTCTTGTAACTACGTTTAATTAGGCTTCATGTTCTGATAGAAACGATTACAATTTTATACGATTAAGTATAGCAAAGTAAAGAAGTATTAATGCACCTATCAAATTTTTTTATACTATGAAAATTTGGGGTTCATTACAGAAGGTCATTAGAGTTGTGTTGGCATCTTAGGATTGTGTTTTGTATTTGTAAAATACACCATGTGAAACTCTTACATCAAATCCATACATTGTCATTGATCTACTGAAATAAGTATTATCAAATAGTTGGTGTACCACCCGAGCACATATTTCAGTTTAGACACATTTTCTTTGAGTATTTCATCTTCTATATTGCATTATTTATTTTATATGTAACCTTGTAGGTTAGAAATATTTAAGCAATTTTAAACTATAGTNGTGCAACATTATGTTCCAGACAATATAGGTATTGTAATTAGAGATTTTAATTTGTTTTACATTATATGAATTATATTATTAGCCTCAAACTCATTTTAGGAATGTTGTATAATTGTAGTTACAGTTGAGGGATCCACATCTCATAATGAACCTCGTCATGTTCGACATTGTCAATGTCAATTACTTTCTGATGATATTATTGAGGGTGACACAAGTATATTTTTTGAATTATTTCGACAAAAGAGAGTTGTAAAAATATTTATATAGCTTAGTTAAAGTTTGTCTAATTAAATATTTAGTGCATCATGTCTTATAATGAACACTAACCTTATTTCATTTTAATGGTTTATGTTGTAAGTTGAATGAAATGATTTAGTGATCCAAGAAATTAGCACATGCATGCCAACAATTCCATTACTTCCAGATTTGAACATATGAGGCTTGATGAAAGGTAAATTTAACACTCAAGTTTTCGAAAATTAATCATATGATAATTGACATGAAGCATATATTGTTTTAGCATGTATTTTAAATAAAAAATGAGTTACGAAATATTACTAATAAAACATTTGTTTATTTGTATCTTTTAGGAGTAACAGGGGATTGGATATAATGACATGATGAAAGCATTTGGATAAAGTTTTGCAAAATTATGTTTTTGTCTCATACTACTTTAACCATTGTCCATATCATAGTTCATTCTTTTTTTTTTAAAGCAATTTTATATACATTGTATATTAAGATACATTTTATCATTACATCGTGATGACATCACAATTTCATGTCCACTATGAATAAATTTAACCATTGTCTATATCATAGTTCATTCTTTTTTTTTTTAATCCATTTTATATACATTATATATTGAAATACATTTTATCATTACATCGTGATGACATCACAATTTCATGTCCACTATGAATAAGAAAAGTAATTTAGGTAACTAATTATTCAATAGAGGGTGTGGTCTCCTACTTAATAGCAAGTGTGATCTTGCTATGTTGTCTCGATTATTGAAGTGTTGCATTTTTCTTCATACAAAAGCCTTTGTTAATGGATTTATTTCCAATGATCTATTGGTATTATATGCAATTTCCACTAAATGTAAGAATTCTTAATATATATATCAGTATATATAGTTGTATATATACTGATATATATACCAAGTATATATACCAGTAGATTGGTCTGATTTCCAAACTAAATCTATTATCTAAATATTAATCTAAGAACCACAGGTTCTCAGATGAATTAAAATATAAAACCAAGTGATGTTATCTATAGCATTTATGGAAGTTTCCATCCATATATGCGCATATATGGAAGCGCACATATACGGAAGCCACCTTCCGTAAATGCATCTTCTGTATATGTGTACTTCCAAATACACACATATACATAAGTTGTGTCGGCCTCTGTATATGCATGCTTCCATATATGCTTGCATATACGGAAGCTTACATATGTGAAAGGACATTTAAGGAAGTTGTTCGTATATGTGTCGTTCGTATATGCACATATACGAAAGCGCACATATACAGAATGTGCATATATGAACGACACATATACGGAAGGTCCATATACAGAATAAATTTACTGTAATCCAAATGCATATGCGCTTATATGGAAGATGACATTATGGAAGTGGCCAGCTTTCATATATGCATCGTCCATATATACGTATATATGCAGATATGGATGAAGGAGTCCATAAATGCGCATATACGGAAGCTGACCACTTCCATAATGGTGTCTTCCGTATATGCACATATACAAAAGTTGTCATCTGTAAATGCACATATATGGAAGCGCGCATATACGGAAGTGGGCATTATGGAAGCGTGCATATACGGAAGATGCCATTATCTGTATATGCGCATATACGAAAGAACACATATATGAAAGACACCATTATGGAAGTGCCCAACATCTGTATATGCATCATTCGTAGATGCACATATACGGAAGCACGATGCATATACGAAAGGTCCATATACAGAAGAAATTTACTATAATCCAAATGCAGCTTCCGTATATGCATGCTTCCATATATGAGGATTTAAGGAAGTTGTCATCCGTATATGCACATTTATACGCACATTTATATGCATCATCCATATATGCGCATATACAGAAGAGCGCATATACGGAAGATGCCATTATGGAAGTGGCCAACTTCCATATATGCATCGTCCATATATGAACATATACAAAAGCACACATATACAGAAGGTGCATATACAGATGGCATATATATGGAAGGTGCATATACAGAAGGTGCATATATGAAAGAAATTTGTTGTAATCCAAATGCATCTTCTGTATATGTGTTCTTTCATATATGAGGATTTAAGAAAGTTATCATCCCTATATCCACATTTATACGCGCATTTATATGCATCATCTGTATATACACATATACGAAAGACACCATTATGGAAGTGGCTAACTTTCATATATGCATCATTTGTATATGCACATATACGAAAGCGCGCATATACAAAAGGTGCATATACGGACAATGCATATATGGAAGGTGGCCACTTCCATAATGGCCTCTTCCATATATGTGCGCTTCCGTATATGTGCATATATGGATGACACATATAAATGCACATATAAATGT